>KB700781.1:0-24884 GCA_000349165.1 Anopheles christyi | reverse complement strand
GGTTTCATGTTACCACGAGCCAAAGCCCAAGCAAGCCGGTTGCGAGTCATCCACTTCAGGGAGATCAAATCATAAATTTACATAAACGACAAATTAACGCCAGTAATTAAGTCCATTCGGACAGATTATCGACAGGGCGGGCGGTTCGAAACCGGCGGAAGCGCATGCAAAGCAAGAAGGATTTAGCTGTGAGTTGTTCGATTCCGACAAAGTGTGTTTCTCTGCTTTTGTTTTGTTTTTTGTTTTTGTTTTTTTTATCGTTCGAGTGCAGAACCACCATCAAATTCTTTTACCCGTTGGCAGCTCAAGATTGAGTTTGAGTACTTCGATCTTCGGGGATTGAGAAGAGAAGAGCAGCAAAATCCATCGAACTGCAATCGTACCAGTGTGCCAGGAAAGTTCGTCCGAGAGCAGCACTCTTGGGGGGAGGTATCATAAAAATATTAAAATATTACACATTGAAAGGTAATTAATGCTTAAAACTGAGAAGCTTTGGCGGATCTGTGTCCGTTGTTTATGTTACGCTGTGGAATCGACGGGGAAAAGAGCTAATGGAAGGGGAGTGATACGGGTCGATTTTTCAATCTTCAAGCTCCCACGGCGACAAAGACTCCGAAAGGATCTCCCGTTGTTTTAGAGCGCATTTGAACGGTGGGATGGTGGTGGGGGGAAGGGGTTGGCGAGGAGCAAACCGACAGAAAGAAAGGGATCTCTAGTAGGCCTGGTTTGCTGGAAAGTGTAGAACCGTGTCTGTGGCGTCTGCGGACTGGTTTTGGTTCGATCCGCTCGCCACCCTGTTTTGTTTCGCTCTTCTTGCCCCTCCCGAAAGCATACCGAGGCTGAAACACGGATCAATAAAATCGTTTAACACCGGCACAAACTGCCGCACGTTGACTTTTTGGCTGAAAGGCGGCACTTTCATTTGGGCGATTTATTCCACCAACAAAACGGTCCCCCGCCCCGCCAGAGGCACACAAGTTACGAGATAGTGTATTTTATTTGTCGTCTAGAAGGGAAAAGAAGGGTAAAGAATAAAGACGTCATCGGCTCGGGAGGCGAGGAATATTTTAATATATTAAAAATTGGAATATTTTAAACATTTTTAAAGAGGCATCATGGAAATGGCTTCATCGTCGATCGGGTATCTTGGGATGGTATGACACAATAGCCACCGTCAGTTGGGGATAAGCCAACTGATCTGTCAAACAGTATCAAAAGTACCATTTTTCTATTATTACAGTAATCGCTTTCCAAAGACATGTATCAGCTTCTCCATCAAACAACAAATCACACACAAACACTGGATCAGCGATTCTTGTTTGCTGGGAAACGTACTTTCCCCATCAGGCAACCTCCCACACCATAATCGAAATCGAATCTCCAATCAGAAGTCATGAATTTCCATGCACCACAAACACACAAACACATCTGGTAGTCGGCGACCTCCACCGCATGTCGCGTTGAGCATTCCAGCAGCCTCGTTGCTGAACCAAGTGAAAACGAACTATCTGTTGCGTGTGTCCAAGATATCGCACCATGTGTATCTTGCATTCTCCATCTTCAGATGCCCGGGGTACCATGTTTTAGCATGTTGCTTGCATATATGATTTCCTCTTATCATCGGAGCATGTTTCCGTCGTACCACGATCGGGTTTCTCCACCTCGTCCCCCTTGATCCCCCTGCGTTGTGCTGGGTCTGGAAGTATTCCCACCCTCTTTCAACAGATTGCTGATTGATGATGGTGCCGTAACGCCGCCTGGAGTACGAGCGCACGTTGGAGCCGGCAATGAACGGCAGATGAGATGTTATGCGGGTTTTTTTTTGTCTTTCATTTTCCTTTCCCTGTGTCTCTATGTATTAGTCGACGAGAGAATGGGGAGGGGGTGGTTGTTTCTCCCCATTTCTTGCATGTTTCTTGTGCGATACCGATCCGATAAAGATCCCAGACGGGTTTAACAGCATTTCGATCAAGTGAGATTTGTTTCTGAAGTGTAGGGAGAAGGGAGTAAAAGTATTTTGTAAATACGTTACCCCGTGTGCGCGGATATGATAGTTACTGATCCTGTTTGGGGGCGCCACACATACTCTCTCCCTTGTTCTCTCTGTCTCCAATGTCCAATCAAACGGTACCAAAACACGCTCTCGGAAATGTGGCAACTCATGGAGCGATGTCTAGAAGTTGCTAAAATTCACGCAAACTTTTCACGCCGGCCACAGCATGACGTACCTGACCTTCACGGGCGTTGGAGGATCACGCCGCTCCACTATCTGCGATGTGTTGTTATTTCGCATTCATTACATAAAAAGAACAAAACACACCTTTAGATCTCATAAAAGCAGTATTAGTTATAGATGATGATGATGATGATGAAACAAAAAAGCCAACATTTTGTTCCACGAAAGGAAGTCTTTGTTTAAGTCGTTCTTACGTTCAAGATGGCCGAAAGACGCATCCCCACTCCGCCTGAGACTACACTAAAGCAAACTCGGCGATGCGTGCTGGACGATCGTAAAATTCTACCCTTCGTGGCTCGTGGCCGTGTTGCCAAAGGTGTTGTACAACATGCCGGAAATCGCCATAAAATAGTCGGCTTTATGTCTCGAGCCGACGATACTTGCCTCTGTCCCCAGAAAATGGCCGGAAATAGATCGTTCATCATTAGTATGGCCACTGGAGAGCTTCATCATGAGGAACGTTAGATAGTCGATCCACTTCTGGATCTTTTAGCTAGCATTGAAGTGCCTCAGTTTGAGGGGTTATTATGTCTACGGATTTTATGACTTACTTACTTCACTCGAAATTGTTACGACACTGTTGTGGATGTGTTGTGTTTTGACTTTCAGTACTACTACCTAGATGTAGAACATCAATTGTATTGCAGGGCAGCGAATTGACGCCTTTTTTTCCCTGACTAGATGGACACCCAAGGGCACACTTAGGTCGTGAGCTGAAGCAATAAGTTCAATGTGGTCCCGCATGCCGGATGCCTTCACGTTTTCCCATCGGAAAAATGTGGCCCACGTGGTTCGATGCTTTCTGTTCACACGCTCCCACGGACATAAGGACCGTTCCCAGAGGGCGATGGGGACTGATGGGTTTCGTAAGCTTGAGATGAGAGGGCAAACACAGTAAAAATTTGTTCTTAATGAACACTGTGAACTTAAAACGTTAACATTACGGACGAACACCAGTGTCCAGTTGTTTGTATAGAAAGAATAGACATTTTATTATCCGTGAAAATATAATTTTGCAAAGCTAGAATTGATGTGATTAAAACGTATCGTGCGAAATGTGTAATTAAGTTGTAGAACTAAAAATGTACAATTCAAAGTTCTTCAGTTTTTTCTCCGATTAAGGAGATCCTTCCTGAAGAACTGCGATTATTATGCGACCAGTTGACTTATTGGAGCCAGCAGACTTGGTTTAGAGGATGAGCTTGTACCGGAAAGGGGTGAAGAATTTGTTTCGCGCTCTTTGGGTCATGGGTCTATGGGACACCCAAACCAAACCACCTGACGGAGCCATTAAAAACCTTCCCAAAGACACGGCAAAAGAACGGCAAAAGAAAAACAAATTAAATTAGCATAAAAAATCGTTCGATATTATATTTATTGTCATCGAACCGACCAACCGGCCTAAGCAGGGGTTCTGTAACGACTAGAAGCTAGTATTTCTTTTGCTTCAATCCCGCTTCAAGTTGACAATATAGCAGTCTACCAAAACCATTCAACCGACAGCACCAGCATCAGTAGTTCCTGAGCGACAATAAAGCTCAACAACGCGTACAAGAACGGCTAAGGCAACGACGGTGCAGCACGGCTTTAGCTATTCAGCGGACACACAAAAACTGATTCTTCTGAGAGTGAAAAATGGTCATACTTTGGCGGTGTCGTACTTCTGGTGTTTACCCGCGCGAGGTTTAAGGATTGTATTCCCTTAGCAGCTTCGCCTTTGCAGTGCCAATGGCTTTGATGACAGAGCTACTGGCAGCTGTGTAAAGGAGAGGTGGGGAGAGGCAACGAAACGAAGAAGAAAAAACCGATACCACGCACCGCACGTAAGACAGGTTGGCGGTCAAAGATGAAAGCCATCGGTGCCAGCTGTAATAATGGACCAAAAAGTCAATCTTCACCCATAAAATAAAACATATTTATGCAGATAAGATTATCGTAAGCGGTGAGGGGGCATTGGGGGCAAGTGAGGTAAAGGTTGAAAGAGGGCGAGAAATCCCGATGACACAACGTACACACAGACACAGAACGGTGAGAAAATGAAAGCTTCAAACTAACGGAATGCCACCAACCAGCCTTTGGAGAACACGCACTTTAACTCGGAGTCATTTTTTTTTTTTTTTGGTTTGGGTGCAACATCTCCAAAAGATCATTTGTAAAGTTTATCGGCTTGTCCAGCGAGGGGATCGCTTCTTGTGTCTTTGTTTTATCTTAAAACTGTGATATCTAAATTGGTTGGTCACGAGCTGAAAAACCTGAAAAGCTCGATTGTTTCTTGCTCTTGTGGAGGAGCGCAGCTTCGTGTCGTGTGTATCCGTATTGTCATGTTGTTTCATCAAAAGCGATTAGATCGCGCACCATACATGAGTTTGAGTGAAGGTGTTGGGACAGGAGCATGGGAAAAAGCATTCAAAGTTGCTGTTTGTGTGTGATTTATTTGCTGTATAAAGGAACTACCTTAAGGGAGCTTGATTGTTGAACGTCGAAATTATTGAAACATTGCAGAAGGAGAAAAAATTGCTTCAACTAAACCGGAAATTCCACCTATCGTACCACTTTCTGCACCAAATCAATTATAGCAATTAAAGCAGTTCGATAGACTGTTGTAAACCGTCATGTTGTAAACTGATAAGCACAAAGTGTCGACGCAACCCATTTACTTGTTTCTTGCCCGTTCAAGCGCCAGCGCGCTAGAATGCTGACTCGACCCGACCGTATTGTGCGGGTAGTTCGTTTATTTTTAGCATGCTACAAGCTCTTGCCTTCAGGGCGTGTGTGGGTCGACTCACCCCGTCTCGTGTGGCCTCGCTCGCTTGGAGGCTTCTTCTGCCAGTGAACGCACAACAACGACATCCAGGTTGCTGAGATTGTGTACAAATGGTTGTTGTGCGTTGGTGGCAGTTCTTATTGCGTGTCCATAGCGTAGCAACTGTGCAAGGGGGTATAGCTCAGTGGTAGAGCATTCGACTGCAGATCGAGAGGTCCCCGGTTCAAACCCGGGTGCCCCCTTCTCCACATATGGTGGAGAGAAAAAAGGATTTTTGTGATCGGGAAAATAATTGCTCTTAATAATAATTGCCCCTTTTTGTAAAATAGAATGGAGAATTAAATTGTAATAGATTAACCTAAATAACGAGAGAAGAGAATGCCTTTTTCATTCCTTCATTCTAATATTTTTTAATGTTTTCTTGGTACAATTTAAATCGTTTGGTGCTTCTGCCCGAATATTTTATTTACTTCAAAGCATCTAATTGTCTACTGCTTTCGTATTCCCACTTCAACCAAAATAATGTGTCATAAAAATAACAAATATATGACCATTTTAGTCACCAGAATGTGCAGCTCATTTTTAATAAATATAAAATAACCTAACTTATCGAAGCAGACCTGGAATTCGGGTGTCTCAGCGCATCTAATGAGTTCGACGACCAACGCACCAATATTTGCTACCCCACTTCAACCTTCCATATCGATCGCAACGATCTGACGATGGTGGTCGGTTCTCCGAAACTCCGTCACCGAATAGATTCCCCATGCCCGGATGCCTGGCCAACGTTTTTTGGAACGATTTCTACGAATGGATAAACGTTTTGCTACCGCATGCCTGCCAGTCGTTTTCGTACCCCAATTGATACGGACCTCCACCTTGCCTTTAGAGCGCCCCTCGAAAGCGCTTCTGTTTTGCGCTCATTTGCCTCTAATGGGTTTCGTCCAGCACCTAAAACCGTGGAGCATCTTCGCCAAAACTTGGTGTGCTCGACGCGTGTTTCACCCTTCATAAATCTGGCCACGCGGGGCCTCTTCTTCGGTGGGATCTTTTCACCACTATCTCACAGCACCGATCTCTGGGTAGCCAGTGTGCTCTTGTCCTACGAAAGGTCCGAGGTCCAGGGTCCGTTTCTAAAAACGACGACACATTAATTAAGTGATTTGTTTCAATCGGCTTTTGTACTAGGATCGTACTACTATGCGCGATGGACGTGTGATGATGGTTTGTTCGAAATATATATAGAAAAAAAGTGATGATCGTGATTTCACGGCACCATCCGTCAGGCACACACCTCTTCCCCCAAGGTCTCGTAACGATTTGTTCTCCACCTTGGCACGGACAGTGGAAAGCACGATTTGGCACCTGGGGCTGCTGTGTGAAAACTCTTCACCCGCGAGGGGAGGGCTCACGCTAATGATGATCGTTTTTCAATCGATCTCGAAACCTTACATTGTACCGCCCTGCTCTCCCGAAGGTTGATTTCATAGACCAGCGACTTCCTCGGCAAAGTTTGACGCGTTTTTGTTGTTCTGTTCACCCCACTTTGGGTGTGATTAGTTCCGGAAGCTTTTCACCGATCAAGACATTGCTGTGGCTGCTGCTGATCGACTTCGTAGACTTTCTTCCCTGTTTCTTACTGCTCCTGCCAGCGTGATGGTTTGTTCCCGGGATAGTGCCGGGTTGAAGATAAACGACACCCATCGTCTCCCTTCTGGTTGTTGTGCTGCTATTGTGAAGCGGTCATTTGCTCAATGGCCCTCGCGAACCCTTTAGCATGGGTTCATGTGTGGTGGCCAGAGGGGAGATTTGTGGCAGCGGCGTAGCGCAATTTTGTTTGATTATTATTATTATTTTATTAAACAACGAAGTCATGGCAATTGAACGCTCCTAGTCAGCTCCTCGATCGTTTGGCCCGGAACGGATGCCGAACCGGGATAGAGACATCAGCGATCGCTCGAGTGGTATCTCGCTGTACGTCAGGGCCAAGCACTACAAGCGCCCCCACTTTGCGGCTTTCCTGGCTGGCCGTGTACAATTACAAATTGTTGACGCTCACTGCTTGTGGGAAATCGTTTCTGGTCGGTCGGCTGTTGTGTGTTCGATGCTTTCCCAAACCGTCTCTCCCGGAAGTTGTTGCGCAGAGATGCAAGGAATAACCATTCGATGGATGGCTTGCACACCGCTACACGCAGAATGATTGATCGTTCGTCAGACGTCGGGTTCGAGGAGTGTCCTCTAGCAATGGTTTGTTCGATCGGTTTGAAAACGTCAACTCAATCGGAACCAGCAAATGGAGCAGCGGATAAAATAAAATAAAACCCCGAAAGCAGGAATGAGGCCGATCCGTAACATGCACGGTAGCGAAAGATTATGTCAAACGTTAGAGCTTCCATTTTCCCGAGATCGTCCGATTTGCAAAAACATTCGCCAATACAAAGCGGAACAATACTGGTAGGAACTGGGAAATGGAGAACCATACAAAGGTAGTTTGATCTTGATCGTACCAATCGTAGAAGGGACATAAGCCGAGACAAGCCAGCGCAACAGAGGCGATAAAGAGCAGGTTGTCGTAAAAAAAAAAGGAAAATCCATCCTAAGGTAATCCGTTGTCTCTACATCCATGCACCACGATCGGGACCGATAATCGATCTCCGGTCAAACCGATCAGTTCCAGTTCAATTTCTCTTTCCATAACCCTCAATGCTTCGGTTCCACGCTCTTTTGATCGCCGCTAATCGGTTATGGATGGGTTTATTTTTTACTTTTGGTTTGTGTGTGTATCTTCTCGTTGTGTCTAAGATTTTAGGGTGTTTCTCAATTTTGTATTTTTTATTTGACTGTCCGCATCCCTCAAGAGCGAATACAGATCACCCAACAGCCACCGTATTAACCTTCCCCCCGGACACCATCATAGTGTGGTGCGTAGCGAAGTAAGTTGTACACATATCTAGTTCCCTTTTTTTTTTTTGCTCTTCTCCGATGCCTCTGTTGCTTAAATTGCCCGGACTTAAATTTGGCGCAAGATAAAACACGGTTTTTGAGTTGCGCCGTGGCGCTGTAGCTGGCCCTACGTACGGCGTCGGAATGGTAGTAACGCACAAAAGTAATTTAATAATCATCAATCAATCATTTGTAATGCCTGACACGTTTGGATCTCTTTCTTTTTGCTTCTCGCCCCGACCTGGAGAAATCGGTTTAGTGTTGGGAGGTGGTTTTTTTATTTTGTTGAGTGTTCTGGTTTTTTTCTGGGACATCTTTTTTCTTTTTTCTCTTTCAAGATCTTAGATGGCTTGACGAGTCGATCCTTAGATGGGATCTTAGGAGGATGAATGGAAAAAGCTTGCTTGATGGTTCGACCATTGAAAGATGTAGGGGTAGGGCGTAGAAGGTGGGGAGCTTCAATGAGTGTGGTTCGGTGGTCGGTTTCGGTACATTTATGGATTCAAAGAAAATTATTTGGACCTGATTTCTTAACCTTCACACAAATTTGTATGAAGGCTTTTGGAAAGGTCGAGAAGCGTGTACTTTCACAACACATCCAATGTAATTCTCGTCATTTGGGGTTTTTAGCTAGCTAGATACTTTAGAGATAATCCACACATTTTAGCTAGCTAGCTAGCAGAAATTATGTGTGGATTTATCTCCCATGGAATGAAAGAGATATCTGTCTTTGGAGATCTCGTCCATTTGAAGAACATTTTAACTCTTCAGAACAAAAAAAAAACCTTCATGAGTAAAAGACCTTAGCAACATACATACCAGTTTCACCAGATAAATTCAAGTAACTATTTTTTCGAGTAATGTAAACCAACCTGCATTTGTGTGAGGTTTCAAGTAATTCTTAAGTAAGCTGGTAGTATAATCATAGCACAGTTTTTTCTGCGAAGAATGCCCTCCCATTAAGCTTCTAGGCACCTTTTGGTACATCACCGGCAACATCCCCACAGTCTACCCTCACCTCAAACGGAACCATGAAATGCATGCACTAAACATCACATTTTGTAGCACCCATCACCGTTGCAAGCCTGCATAAAGTAGCTACTGGCAGGAAACCCGAGCAAACCACAGTGCACAAATGTCTTCCAGTGCGTCTTGCTTCCCCCCTTTCGTGCAATATTTCGAGATGTTGAATTTTAAATTTATTTCAAACGAGACGAACGAAGGCAATCTTTCTCATTCGACACCACACACAGGGAACGCAGGTAAGGTAAGAAACACAAACACAACCAAAATAAAGCCAGAGTAATTAAACGCGAATGTCCACGCCGTTTGGCTTCGCGTCTGGGAGATGTGAAACCTGTTCCTCCCCTTCACCCTGTCCCCGTTTTCCGCTCCCTCTCTCTCACCCCTATTCTGGGGGCCATCGAACGTGGAATGGCATTTTGGCTCCACTTGCACAAAACGCAAGTTGCTGTGGCACAGGGTAGGTCCGAGAGCGGGCGTACGTTTGGGAGCGTTGGCGGTCGCACAGTTTGACAAGAGTCCCACCGATGCCGGCCCGTGTTTGTGCATATTATGCAAAAATTCTTTATTCACCGTTGTCAAAAGCCGATAATTCTTTCGATTAATTAGTGGAAGCTTTGGGCGATTGGTTTTCGAGCAAAACGGGAACGCTTTATGCGAACGTTGACCGTGGCCTGGACCATCGTTCACGCGCTCCTGCCTGTGAAAAGTGCGCCGGATGCAGTGGTTGTAATGGTTTGACAGCTGCTTAAACCGGCATTTGTGTGGGCGTTTGATGCAACGGAGGTCGTTCCCAAAGCTAAAACAAACAAAAAACCGGTGCCAATCATACAGGTTAAGCAGCGGGACACAACTCCGACACAACTCCTGAGTAACCTGCGACACATCCTTCGGGAAACAATTTTACGGTCCGAAATTGGTGTGACGGTTCGTTGGTTGGGATGTTCTTCTTTTTTTTTTTTTTTTTGAGAAGTAGCGGATATTTTTTGCACCTTTAAAACGATGTGCTACTGTCAGAGCAAGAGTGTAAGAAACAGCCACATAATAAGACACCCAGTTGCCCAGCCGGTACGGGTGAGCTGGATCATTAAGCAAGCACCTCGCGAGGCTGCGACGTGTTGTCGAACAGCGGATATCCATGAAACAGCTTCTCGATTACGCAAATGAGCTTGCCCGGGCTTTGGTGACTTGCTGGCGGTGGGACACCGAGAGAGTGTTGCCATCTTTTTTACGATCCAACTTTTTATACCATTTTAATACGTTCCACGGCAGACGTTAGCCAGCTCCTGGTAAGGGTTTAGTAACGGTCACACGCATTCACACGTGGATGGAGAGATTTTTACTTCTTGCAGGTTTGGTGACAGGTTAATGTACTTCACAATTAAAAGCGAGTAAAATTTGACGATCATTAAAATGGCGGCAGTTTGTGTGGAGAATCTGCCACAACTTTGTGTACAAAGTGTTCCTTTTCCCGAGGCATCTCAGAATGCCGGTCATTTTGATACGTCGTAGACACGCTTCCCTGGACAAACCTGTCGCGTGCATTACGCGTCAGATAACGATGATAGGAAGAAGAAAAAAAAACCTGCACAAAGCCGGTAGTGCACCGCGACCTTATCAATTGCTACTGCAATCGATGCACACAATTCTTATCAAAATCGGTAGCAGGCACCACCACCCAAGACGATTGACTAATCACACTCGATTGAAGATCAACTTTGCGTATGAGCAATTTTAAGCGCAGTGCACATCCATTTTTTTGCTTTGTGCTTTCCAAAATAACTGACCTACTGAACTAGAAACTCCTCCAAGATGATTTGCCAATTCCAAAGACGGCCTGGCATCGTCTAGCCTTTGAGGAAATCCCTACGCTGTGATAAGATTATGCTTGATTAAGCTATCCGCTACGTGGGCATATAAATATATTTCGCGCAGCTCAGAACAACACAGAACAGTAACAACTTACAAGCACTTAACAAGCATTCTCTTACCAAGTTAACAAGTTAGCAAGTTACCAAAAATGCAAACAAAATATCTTACAACTCTCTCCAGCATTTTTGCTGTGGCGCTGGGTAAGAGTACAGCATCCGGAAGTTATTCCTTAGCACGTTATTAGCATTTTCTCTTGTACAGCACTTCCAGCCCCTTCGACCATGCTGGACGATGGTCCAGATCGTCGCATTGTTAACGGCACGGATGCGTCCATCCTGGACTACCCGTTCATGCTGTCGCTTCGCGGCAGTACTGGTGGCCATTCGTGCGGTGGTAGCATCCTGTCCGAAGTTTGGGTAATGACGGCGGCACACTGCGTAAGCTCCACCACACCGTACCTACAGACGATCCAGGTTGGGCGGACCGATATCTCCCGCGAAGCAGATGACTCGGTGTACGCGATTGAGCAGGTCATCTCCCACCCACAGTACGACTCACGCAACAGTCATCTGAACGATATTGCACTGCTGAAGTTGCAGCGTCCACTCACGTTTAGCGATAGTGTACAACCGGTCCGTTTGCCTTCCCCGCTGTTCGAGGTGGAGGATAATCTGGATGATTTGGGAGTGACACTGATCGGTTGGGGCGTAACGGCGACCGGTGGATCATCACCGACTACACTGCAGCGTGTTGATTACTACGTCGTCCCGAACGAGGAGTGTGATGCGATCCACTCGAGCAAGATCTATCCGTCCCAGATTTGTGCTGCCATTCCCGGCGGTGGTAAGGGGCAGTGCAGTGTAAGTTGAGTGGTGTGGGAGGTGTTGTGCTGTGTAGTGAAAGTTACTTAGAGGGAAGATGTTTTTGTTTTCTTTGGTTTACACACAGGGTGATTCTGGTGGTCCTCTGCTTCACCATGGTGTACAGGTTGGTATCGTTTCGTGGAGCATTAAACCGTGCGCCATTGCACCGTATCCAGGCGTACTGACCAAAGTGTCGCACCATTTGGAGTTCATTGCGCAGCACACGGATATTTCGTACTGAAACTGATTGGCTATGGTGGTAATAAAAATGCCATAAAACATACAACTTGAATCACTAAAATCATAATGAAAAAGTGAAACTGACATGGAAAGAAAACTGAAGAACACGTTTAAAGTCCAAGGTCTTCCCTAGTGTGGCTGTGGCTACTATGATCAGCTGTGAAATCAACTGTCACATGAGAGCTGCTAGCTGTCAAAAACGACACGTCAACAAAGACAATTGATCGTATAAAGGGCTTAGAACATTTGTTACTTAAGCTACCAAAGCTAACCTCAATTGTGCTGTTGCGAAATGAAACAACTTAATTGGCTTAACCTCCTATTATCTCTATGTAAAGATTCGTTTATTCCACAAAACCTTTTTTCCAAATTCCTAGCGCCACCGTGACCTTCCACTCACAGATCCCGAAAAATTCTAACCGTTGCAATACCTCGCCAATATATCTGTTTACACACCGCAATGCACTTACCTCGAAAAAAAGGTAACAAATCAAATCCCTTTCCCCATGGTACATCGAATTGATCGAGACCACTGCCCATCAAGCCCACAAGTAATAAACCCACAAAGCTGTGGGTTTATCAAATGGTTTCGGCAATCAAATGACTATCGGATGCACCACGGCTATCCAGCCGAAGCAATGTACGCCTGTGACTTGGTGCAGTGCCCTTTCCCGAAGCTGCCGTTTTGGCACACGCCCGCACACCCTGACCAGCTGTTGATCATAAATCTTCCACATTCTAAGGACGCTATCATCTGTCCAGCCCATCCGTGAAAAAAAAGTGCCATTTATTGTCGGGAGTATGTTTCTGTGGTGCTAGCAAAAGGCGAAGGATAGAGCCAGAAAAGTCATGTCGTGATTATGTAACGCCCGTTTTTCACCGACCCTGGCGGGACCGAGTCCCAATTGTTGAGGTGGCGGCGCTCATTGCCACCTTTTGCGGCTAGTAGAGGGATTGCCGATTGTCTCGGCGCACTCGCAGCGCGTACATCCTTTTCTACTCTCCTCTCCGCACAACGCCTGTTAATAGGATTTGTATAGTGATGTGTGTCGTTTTATGTTTCCTCCTTTTTCTCGCTTTCAAAAGCTAACATTCTATGACCCACAACCAACCCATCGCTTTGTCACAAAATCGGAAACCGTAAGCGTACAAGGGTTCCTGCATGGGGTGCTAAAGGTGCAGCACAAGATGCCGGGACAGCACACACACACACATACACACACATCATCATCATTCATCATGTGAAGTGTGCAGAAAGTGAAGTACTCACTTCGGCACAGCAGGAACACTCCCATTGTGTCCATATTTTGTTTCCCCCGCGCCCGGAGTAAAGGTTCGTCCTTCTGCACACGGTTGAAGAGCGCAGAAGCCCTACCGTAGTCCGTTGCCATTTGTTGCCGGAAAACAGCATACAGGCGTAAATAATGTAATTGAGTGTGTCCGAGTACGAGTGGGACCCGTCTCTTTGGTCCTTGTTGATGTTCAAGAACTATTCCTTAATCAGGCGACGAACGGCACAAAATCAAATTGGAATTAAATATGCAAGGACACTTGGAAGATTCTATATATTTTTCTCTCTCTTTCTAAGTTATAAAAATATCGTAAACTCACGCAAACAATTTCTATTCTCCTCCTTCTTCCCTCAGAAAGAGCTCCGCTCCTGTACGGCATGCGGTGAGCCCATATCGGACCAGTTCCTGCTAGACGTCGGTGGCTGCTCGTGGCATTCAGCCTGCTTACGGTGCTGCATCTGCCACACACCGCTCGACCATCAACCGTCCTGCTTTATTCGCGAGCGACAAATCTACTGCAAAACGGACTACACCAAGTAAGGCACATTAAAAGGGTTGAAGGACCTCCAATGTTCGGTATCAAAAGTATAAAAGAATTTATATTAGTGACCTTAGAGAACTGCTCTAACCGTCCGCTCGTGCACTCATTAATTTGATGACAATTAGTAGTGCTGTTAGCAAAAGAAACAGCGGTGGAAAACCTCCTCCCCCGGGGCCTGGTTAATATAACCCATGTTTGTGATGATTGAAGGTTAGGGAAAAGAAAAACTGCTGAGGGAAAATATGAGTTTCATATTATACTAACCGAAACATGGCATGTTAGAAGGAGCTTTCAAAGCAAAAACAAACTCACCCAGGGCGAAAAAAAGCACAATTTTAATAAATAAACACTCCCTGCTCGGTGCTAACAGAGGAACATGGGTGCGAAAATAATGTATGCATCACCACCCATCACGGCACCACCCTTTTTGGTAAGCAAGGCCAAGAACAGGAGAGAAAAAAAAACGAAGCCACGCACGCTACGCAGAGCAGATGCTTTTTCATGCTCAATTAACTCCCATCAGCTATTCTAATGTAGGCAAGCGAATAAATTGTCGACCCTGTTTGACAAATCTACATCCTCCGTCCCAAACGTGGCCATGCCTTATTTCATCTTTGGCCAGTAGCCGAAAACCTTTTTGCCAAACTTCATCCAAATATGCGTTTCCCAGTGGTGGGTTGTTAAGGAATGTTTTTGTAATATGTAAAGGAGGAGGATTTGGCAGGTTTGGGGCGAACACAAACCAAACGGGGCCGCATCTAATTGAGCGTGTTTGTCTGAAGTTTGAATTAAAAAGTTGCATCTATTTTCCATTCTAATGTTCTGAATCAGTTGTAGAAACATTTCCTTTTAAACATGTGCCTCAATCAGGGTTAAAGCTTCAGAGCTTCTTAGGGACTTCTTCATTAACCTCTAGATGCGGCTTCGGGACAGCAATACTTGCCAATTTCACGCACGTCCACATTCATTGACGAATTCGATTGCAATTTTGGTGCTGCACTTTTATCAATGATACCTTACAATCCATACCGGAATAGTTTGGAGCGGTTCACTGCAAGGATGGGAAAACTCGTTCCAAATCCTGTGTTTTGCTGGTGCTGCTGCTGCTGCTCCAAACCAGGGTGACATCTGGTCCCGTAAAACATGAGCATGAACAACGACTGGCTCTGTATGTGTGTGTGTGTTTGTGTGTCTGGTTCTCCAACACGACATCTCCAAACGACACAAGCTGGCACTTTAATTGCTGCATTTGTTTTCGAATCTTTCGCGCATGTTGCAACATTGGAACCTGCGCCGTGGTACATGCTACCACATTGCAATCAATGCAACAAAACCAACGTCTCTCCCCTTTCCTCTCCCTTCTTTCTTGATGCTCTCGTCCTCCCTCCCCAACGGGAGAACACTCCGTACACCAAGAAACACGAGGCAGCAAGGAGAGAAAATAATAAATATCGACATATTTTTTCACGCGCTTCAAGAACGTTTAACATGCAGTACGCATGTAGTACGCGAGTCCACTGCTGCAATCGAACTCGTATCGGGTATGGAAACTCTTCCCTCTCAATTTTTCCACAAGATTTCCTCAACGCTTGCGAAAACATCCTGAGCTACAACATTCTGGTGATGGGAAGGGGCACCTACCCTACCTGGTAGCTTCTGTCTTTTTTGTTGTGCTGGCTTCATTCTTGCGAGATGCCATCTGACGGTTGGAACCACCCTTGAAATGCTTTCTAAACAATAGTGTTGTGCTCCGCTCCTCCGCCAGGCGAAAGAGGGAGCTAATTTCCGAGGCAATAAAATTCATTATTGCACCTTCCTTCTAAGGGTGCAATCGGGTGTACTTTTTCGTGCTTTGCTAACGCTGGTGGCTTACCGAGACAAGTTTCCGGTAAACCGCGGGTGCAGTGATTTTCGCGAAAAGTATATTTTGCGGTGCAGGGCAGGGGTGAGCAACTTGCATGCAAAACCTTTATCTTTCAGTGCCTTCAGATTACCTTAATTGATTCGCGTGGGCCTCACCTACCAAAGGAACTGAAAGAAGCTCCTAGAAGATGTTTTGCGCTCAACAAAAATGCTCAAAAAACTCAAAAATGTTAGGTATAGCAAACGCAATCTCGATGTTCACTTATAGAGCACTCAGTAACGAAAATTGTATGAACTTTAGCTTCTAAAAGATTTACACACATTCCACGTAAATCTATAGCGTTGCACACCCCTGAGCATTGCACGAAAACCAGTAACCCCTCCAAAGCGCAGTATCACTTGCCGTGCATTGTAATGAAGAGCCCGAGCACCGAAGGGTCCCGGTTTTTTTTTTTTTTTTTTTTTTTTTTTTGTAAAGCAATTAAAGTCAGCACGTCTCCCGTGGCCCCGTACATGCTGTCGTTTTCACCACCACCGAACATCACTGTTCGGCCGTCCAGAACCAGAATGTGGTACGATCTCCGTTCACCGGTTTCCCTTCGCGAAACAGCGGGAGCCCACTGCCCATCATCAGGTGGACATCCCGGGAGCAAATTATGCACATAATCTGGAAAATATCTCGAAATTTATCATTCCATCCCCCCCACCCCCTCCACTCTCCTTCTCCCTCTCACCCGCTTTTTGTACATGGGTGCATCTTCGGGTGTGCTTCTGTGCAGCGTGGTAACCCCTGTCCCCAGCGCGGTTGAGCTGAGCTGATCGCAGCAAAACGGTGGAACATGATCGCGAATCGTGAAAATATCTGCAACCAGATCGCATACCGATACAAATCGCCCTGCTTGGTTCACTGGCTGTTCCTTCCTTCCGATAGGATGCGTGCAAGCTACGGTTTCGAACGGTAGCGAAGGTATCACACACTGCGTGTGTCTGCGTACTGCGATGCGTAATCGCGCACAATCAATAAAGATGTGAAGCGTACGGTAAGGTGGAGTCGTCGTTTCGATAAAGTAATCTCGACAATCACCACTACCACCCCGGAACGCAATGGCCGGATGTGTTATGCGCCCTTCCAACCCTTCACTGTGCGCTCGTACGCACGCACGCATAAAGGCACGCATTGGTCGTCGAGTGTGTCGTGAGCATCATCATGCTAGGTGCAATGAAAACATACACGCATGAGCAATGCAACCGATGTTAATACCGTTTTATGAGCGTATAAAGACTGCACACGGACAAACGGTGGTCGATAGATTATTTCTTTAGTGGACTTGTTTTTATTTTATCTCTTTATCTTCTTCTTAAGGCTACGAGTCAGTGAGTTTAATCGTCAATTTGCTAACTGGTCAAAGGATTTTCATCAAATAAATAAAAGCATTAAGTAAAGCATTAAAAGTAACGCGTTCTTACTGAACACGTTAAAGCACAATACGCATAGCTTTATAGATTTCTTAGATTGATATTGATATATTGATTTTTTTAATGATTGTATTTCCGTTTGAAAACCATGCAATCGTTAATGATAATAATAAAAAGATTGAAGGTGTTTTGCTCCGTTCCAAAAAAAAAAAAAAACAATCGAAATGATCTCTGTTTAAAAAAAATATTTGTAAATAACTATAATATATTTACGTTTTATTTGATTTTGTTTCGATTTTGATGTTTGATCAGTTTTGTAAAACTAAACTTGGAAAAATCCAATTAAATAATTTAAAATTACTCCAAAATCATTCACATCTTCATTCCGAGTAGGCCCAGGATAAGGCTTTACCGTAGGAGGGGATTCTGATATTTGGATCATGTTTGTTTTGCATCCTTTTTTTTACAAACCCCTTACCTTTCCCATTACTTGGAAAGGTCAGCAGCACGGCGCGTGAAACAACTTCTCGGTATTTAATCTTTCGATTTTAAAATTCATCAAACAGCAAACAATCATTCATTAAGTCCGTTTGTGCATTCTGTTTGAGCTTTCACCATATTATTTTTTTTCTTCACTATCTCCTCTAGCGATCTCGTTCGATAATCCATTCGGGCTTGTGCGCGTGTGGAGAAGAGATTGCAACGATAAACAGAAAATCTCACCTTTCTACAAGCGAAACAAAAACACTACAAACAAGTACAAATAAAGCAAGAAGCGAACAGCATTGCAACTATCGAGAAAACAAACAGAAGCCAGCTTCGCAAATTCGCAAACATCGAAAGTGCATAAAAATAATCATTAATTTTAATGTCTACCACTGCCGCGCTGTCGTCAACCTGCCCTGTTTGGTTGGCACGGTAACAGAACACCAGATCAGAATACACACACTCCGCACGATGTCGGTGTGCATCTCATCAAGCCCTCCCCCACACCCTTACATAGAATGTCCCGGTGTGTGTGTATGTGTGTGTGTGTGTGCATTTTATTTATTTTTTAACCATCCCGTTGTTTTCCTCTCGAAAAGACAAAAAAAACAGACACTTCACTTTAAATAAATGGTTGATATAACTTTTCACGAAAGCGAATTGGCAGCACGGCGCTTCAGGATTGTTTTTTCTTTTACTCTGGTTTCTGTTAGCCCCTTTCCCCGTACGTTTAAGCGATGCATTGTGGAGGTACCCCGGGATGGATTAACTTTTTTTTCTGATGTATAAAAGTGCTGCACAAGATGAAGCACACGGCACAAAGCTCAAATTTGTCCTGTGCTCAAGCGCTCGGACGTCTTGTTAGCAGGAATGTTACCATTTTGTTGTTGCTGCTGCAGTTGTTTGAGCACCCTGTGTGTCTGTGTTCGAACAGTAGTTTTGTTTCATCTTCTTGGATGCGACGTCTTCAGCGCGAGCTTTCTGTGCTGTGTTTGCATAGCGAAAAGAACGATGAGGACGCTCATGCAAATGAGGTGAAAATTTACCATCAACAAAGTGATATTCCGCACGCGACCCTCGATCGTCGGTGGCCGGTCGGTGGTGCTGCCAAAGTGAATGTGCATGGGTGCAGCGCGTTGCAATACCAGCACCGTGCCACCACCATTGCTGTTCCGATGTTATCGGGCGCATAATTAATGGCTGTCATAATATGGAACAACACAATGGGCAAATTGAGGCTCCGCGTGCACCGGACGCTTCCGTTCTCGTCGGTTTTGCACAGTGCGTTTCTACTGCAAGGAAGCACCACAGGTGGTAAATTTTGGTAACAGATTTGAACGAATTTTAAGCAGAACATTTGAGCAGGTTTTCAGCTACGACAAGTGTAAAGGTGCAAACTGGTGCAATTTATTTTAAAAATTCTTTTTTTATAAGCTCTTTAAACTAATGGATGGTTCAATACTGTGAATGCAAATAGTGCAACTCACAGCTATGCAATTTAATATCGTGCCCAACTAGGAAAAGGCAATTAGTATATGTAACATTGCATACCTGCAGGCGCTTATGTTTACTTTTGTCCCTTTTTGAATTCCTAGTTTGATGCTTGATCAAGAAGAACCTGTTTCTAGTTAGATGCTTTTTTTGTCCCATATTTGAACCAACTTCTCAAACTACTTTTATTACAATTTGTGCAGCAATGGAACTAAAACTGGTACATCACTGTACCAGTGTTTTGCCCATTCGAAAGCACAGATTGTTTTTTTTTGGCTTGACGAATCTCAATGACTGTACAGTTTATCTCTTTCTCTCTCCTTCTCCTTCCCAGGACGTTCGGTACGAAGTGTGCCCGGTGCAGCCGCACGATCAGTGCCACCGACTGGGTGCGCCGGGCTCGCGATCTTATCTTTCATCTTGCCTGCTTTGCCTGTGATAGCTGTGGGCGCCAGCTGTCGACCGGAGAACAGTTCGCCCTCGTAGACGATAAGGTACTGTGCAAGACGCACTACTCGGAGATGTTTGACTGCGGCACCTCGAGCGATGGTAAGTAAAGTGAAGGGAGAGGAGGAGAGCATTCCGAATCCCGGACACTAATGTACGGCCCACTCCACCAGACGGTTGTGAAGCGGACGGATACCAGAAGAACAACAAAACTAAGCGCGTCCGGACGACGTTCACCGAGGAGCAGTTGCAGATACTGCAGGCGAACTTTAACATCGACAGCAATCCGGACGGGCAGGATCTGGAGCGGATAGCATCGGTTACCGGGCTCAGCAAGCGCGTCACACAGGTTTGGTTCCAGAATTCACGGGCACGCCAGAAAAAGCACGTTCAAGGTACGGTGATTTCAGTGGTCTAATCGTGGACAAATTACTCACCAAACAATTTTGCATCTCCCCAGTTCCTAGAGAAGGTGAAATGAATCCTTTTGCAAGACACATCAACCTGCAGCTTTCGTACACCTTCCAGCAGGCCGGTATGGTCCACAACTCGCTGCACATCGGTACGGGGGGAGGCGTCCTCAGTGGGTCACCCTTCGGTGCGAATGGTAGCTTCGGTAGCCATCATCACAACAACAACAACAACTGCACTAGTATCAACAATAATCATTCATCGAAATCATCCGCTTACAGTACGCATGGTAAGATGATCACCCATACTTTGCTAATAAAGTAAAACTCAATTCTTACTTCGTTACCACATTTCAGATTCCTCGCTTGATGAGCTTTCGGAAGACTCGGCCATACACTGCATGCAGAGTGAAGCTTAGCAAAGTATCAAACAACTGTTTCCAGCAGGATAACGTCCATTCACGTTTTTACGCCAACATGCGTTTGTTTGTTGATCAGTATTAATTTATTCTTTGCAACATTATTGCTACTTCACCGGTCAGTGGTGGAAGCATTTTTTTTATCTAAATTTTAGCCAAGCTCATGTGTTGTAGTTGGAAAATTATTTTCACTAAAAATTGTTGTTTTTTCCTCATGCCCCAAAACGATGGGGCGTAAATACATTCCGGCAATGTGCTTGAGGTTTCAAATCCGCCCGTTGGCAAGGTGTAGCTAACTTGTTGTTCCCTTCTCTCCTTCTCCTTAGCCTTAGTTGTGGCCTTAAGTCTCTGATGGAGTTCGTTTCAAACGCAAATTGTAAAACAAACAAATAAAGAAATTATTTATTTAACGCATGTACACTACTGTATAAAGGATGCGGGCACCTGTGATTTCGATCGTGAAAATGAAAGAAACAATAAGCGCCTGCTTGATAGCGTATCCGGGATAAGGTTTCAAAGTCGGCTAAGAATGGTTCGTGTTCGTTCGTTCAAGCATGCAAACAATCGTACAAGCATGGAAGGGGCAGAGTTTGGCAGAGAAACTACATAAATGCAGCGAACTGCATTTGTTTACACGCATTCGATACAGTTTATTTTAACGGTGTACTGCAACCTCCAAGTAAAGCACAAAGCGATGGCTTCGGTTCGACAGGAAATTAGCCAGCGGTACAATTTTGATGTTCCATCCATGGACGTCTACAAGACGGAAGATACGGTCATCATGGGCATGGGATTGCCACCGGAGAAGCTGCTCAAGGAGTGTTGTTCCATCTTTCAACAAGCAACCACCAAACGAATGGTGAGTGAGTTACTGGAAAAATCGCCTTCCGAAAATTCGTTTGCTTTTCTTCCACAACAACGATGGACCCCTCGTACTGCTGTAGCGCTCTTATCGCTTCGCGCAAACCATCCGTCAAAATTGCGCACCACGGTGTAAACAAAGCGCAACAGCTGGTCGTGTGTGTGCTCCGGGTTCGCAGAACAAACTAATCCAAGTGGTCGCGTTCTCTATAGCAGGAAGAGCAATCGCTTAACAAAACGTGTCTCGGAAATAGGAAGTGATTGGACGCTAGAATTAGCGTGTTTGGTTGTTGCGCGTTTGAACCATTACCAAACCATTGAAGGGCACGAAATGGATGGTGCTACCACCACAACTGTAGAACGACGGGAAGTTCCAATGAACCATCTTTTCGATGGAAGTGAACTGAATGTGTACGATCAGAAGGTTGCCAACCTGTCGGCCGGTGCACCAGGACCGGATTTGCTTGGGAAGAGTGCGGATTTTTTCCAACAAGCCACCGAAAGGCGGATTGTAAGTAGTTGGGATGGGAAAGATGTAGCATCCCGTAATCACATGCCACGGGATGATTGTGCGTGAATTGCGATAAGAGATTAGTGGTTTGGACAACATTATGGGGATGCTTCCTTTACTTCCAAAAAACTCTTGGGCACGGGAATAACCACGCAGTTATGCTCTTGGTTGGTTGATGTTTTTGAAGCATTTTAGACCGCGATGGATTCTTTCTCTTTGTACAGATTGAACAAATTTTTTTACATTACCTTATTATACAAAACTGTTTTTTTTTTTAGTCAATTGCTTACGTTCGCATTTAAATAATATAATATAAACTCCTTAACGGCGGTACCGATAGCGCTTGAAATGGAACCAAAGTTGGAAAATGTTGTTCTGGAACTGACAGCGGAACCCCCGTTTGTAGCTAAACTCCCACTCGCGATTCACAATCTTAAACGCAATATCCTCGTACGGTGGCCCAGCATGGAACCGCAGCGTGGCAAAGTCTCCATTATCCGAGCAGGGCGTCAGGAAGTACTGTGGCGTAGTGTTTTTGTTAATCAGATCCGGATAGAAGATGTTAAACTTGTAGCCCTGCACAATCTTTGGCGGCGGATTGTCCATATCATAATGCGTCTGGTTGTACTTGTTCCACTCGAAACCGGTGTGAACGCGGTTAAAGTAACGTGGCTTTCGTGGACGATACTTATCCGACCACAGGTAGACCTGTGAATCGACCAGCGTTTCGACGGAAAATTCAGCCTCATCGTTGTCCATACCGCGCCTTGCTTCCTTGCGTAGTAACATCTCTTCGCGTGAGTAGAGCTCCTCATCTTGATTGATGCCGAGCACCTTCTGCCGAAGCAGGTCCAATATTTCTTCGTCCTTATCCTCGGTGATGATTTCGCTGCCTGGTTCAAGATCACCCGTCTGAAGGTACTTCGGCTCGTAGCCACCCTTTTTGTACTGCTCGAAACACTCGTTCAGTAGGTCCGATTCGTGACTGTCTTGGGTAGGTTTGCTTGGGCCTGCCGCTTCGGATTCGGACTGTGCGGCCGCACTATCCATCGAAGATTCGTCCGCTTGGCCCAGCCCGGATGGACCCGCTTCATCATCTTCTGATAGTACCTCCTTCTTAACCTGCATCTCTTGCTCCTGCTTTAGCAGCTCTAGCTTGCTGCGTAGGTTCTCCTGATGGCGGTCCCGTAGTCTCGCCCGAGCCATGTGTGCCTTCAACTGGGAGAGCAAACTCTCCCAGTACCCAATGTCAAGCCCATCCTGTTGGCTGCTGATTTTTTCCTCGATCTTCTTCTTAAGATCCTCGAGCTGTTGAGCCGTTTTGCCGCGGAAAATCTGCGTCACATCCTTTGCCACACTCTGATGGATACCCTCGCGACGCCCTGCAGCAATGCGCTGCTTTTCAGCTTCAACCTTTCGCAGCTTGTGTATTTCATCATCCACAATAATGGTTAGATCGGTCCAAAAGTCAAGGTTCTTGCCCTTCTCCAGCTCGTTGTACACTTTAATGTCCACCAGCAAATCCTCCAGATCGTCCAGAATCAACCCATTGAGGTATGTGTACGGTTCGTGCATCTGCATCTCAATCGACTCCTCCAGATTCTGCTCCGAGATGTACTGTGCGAGCAGATCTATCGGTTTGGCCCGTCCGTCCTGTATGCGGATCTTGCTGCGCAGCTTTGCCTGCTCCAGATGGAACGTTTCCTCCTGCCGTTGCCATTCATCGAACTGTGCCGCTTCCTTCGAACGCTGCATCAAATACATATCATCTTCCCGCTGCTGTTGCTGGTGTTCCCGTTCCAGCCGACGCTTTTTTATCTTTTCCAGCTCGATCACATTCTCTAGCTGCGTTCTTCGATTTAGTGCCTCTAGCTCGCGCCGTGAGATGTCCTTCAGGCCCTGCTTTTCGAGCTTCTTCTTCCACACGAACGGTGCCGTTTTTTCGCTTTGTTCACCCCACATCGTGCTGGAAACGAATTCCGGAAGGTGTTGTTAATCGAAAAAGATGGGAATTATGCGAATTTCAGTAATTTTTACGTACTTTTTCACGACACATATGTTGTGGCTTGTGATACTGTAAACAAACTGTGTTGATCGATATAGAAACTGTCAAACTGAGGGCTGTCAAAAGGCTGGCAGTAAAAAATGATTTCTAAACTGACATGTAGAGGACACTACTACCGAAAGCGCATCGTTTTTGAAACGAACGTTAATGTAAACAGCTTTAAGATTCATGTTTAACCTAAAATGTAATAATCAATGTTTTCTGGGCATTTGTACAGTTCACGTATTCGATAATGCATTTGATTCCAGAAATATGAGCTGAAAAATTCATCCTTCCTCTTCCAATATGGACCATCGATTGGAACGACGGAATTTCGCAAATCGCTCGCTTCCTTCCTCGCGGAGGGCTATCGCAGCGAGGTAAACATGTAAGTGATACGGCTCATGCTACTACAAATTTCGACTATCAGCGGTACACAATGGCTTGTTGATTCATCGCCTATTTTACCCCTTTACCGATCAGGTCCGATCTGGTTCAAACCAGTGGTGCGACGAACGGGCTGCACCTGATACTCTCCACCCTGGTGGATCTGGCTGGTGTAATATTCGTCGACGAATACACGTACATGATAGCGCTGGAAACCATCGCCCAGTTCAACACCATGAAAGTAGTTCCAGGTGAGTTGTGGACAATCTTATCGCGCGAAGGGGAAGTATACGGAAGTCCCCCCGGGGTCGGAGGCCTGTAGAACACTTGTCAAATGCGAGATTTCTATTTGTCCTTCGGGAGATTAGTGCCCCTTGATGAGGACGGCCCAAACCTAGCCACTCTGCAGGAGCTGATCGATCAGCACCGGTTCGAGGCATCGAAAGGGAAACTATTCTGGGGTGTTTATTACACGATGCCGACGTTTCACAACCCCACTGGAATCGTCTTCTCCGAGGGTAAGTACCGTGGGTGGTGGTAGGTTGATAGACTTACATCCTCGCCCTGCCTTTATAGCGCCAGTGTGATTGTGTGCGCGCGCGATGAGAAATACTGATAAAACCCCAAATGCTTTGGTATTATTTCCATCCCCATTTGTTTCGTTTTTTTTTTTTTGGCTGAATTCGCCCACTTTCGTTGTTTGATGCACAGAAAAATGTCAACAACTGATAAAACTCGCTCGCGCAAACGACATCTTGATTGCGTGTGACGACGT
>KB700770.1:0-24935 GCA_000349165.1 Anopheles christyi | reverse complement strand
AATTAAAGGCGGACCTTCACAGAGAAGAAGATGCGTCGTGTGAGCTTTATGTGGATGGAATTTTTGTTTTTGCTGTTGATCCACACTAATCACACATACACACACACACACACACACACACATGTACCCATGATTGTTAGTTGTTAACGAAAAACGTTATCACACAGGATCGTGATCGTTAACCCAGAGAAAGAGAGACACGCAGACCGGGGGTTAAGTGCGATCGTTTTGCTATAGGTAGCATGCAAATTTCGGAGACGGAGTGCACTGGGTCGGTTTGTTTGTTTGTTTGTTTGGTTAAGGTGTTGCAAAACTCATCTAAATTTTGCACACCAATCAAGTGACCCTTTTTTTAGGCTCCAAAAGTCATCCCCCAAAAAAGGCGTTACCCGTCGGTGTGACTTTCATCCGAAGCGCCAGCGTTTGTGGTCCGGAAAAAAATTCGGGTGGGCCGGATTGTGATTAGACGTTCATCCAACGAGGGGGCTCGGTAGGGTTTGACCCCAATCAGCTGAAGTCGGGGCGTGAGTTGAGCAGCAAAACGGGAGAGTGAGCGTCTTAACCACAAATCCCACACTTCTTCGCCTGGCCAGGCGATCATAAATCATGCACCATCGGAGTTTGGAGTTATCGGGTTGCAGGGAGAGCTGTATGCCATTGTGGAAGGGATCGTTTTTTTTTTTCGCATTGCTAGCATTTTTTTAAACAGTTTGCGCCCACCTGGCCACTCGAGGTCCAATAGGGGGGAGAGATAGCGTTTATTGGAAATGTCACCAAAAGGGATTAGATGAGAGGAAGGCTTTAAATAAACACAATTTCTATAAAGAAGATATTATTTTACGGCATACTTTACCATAAATAGAAGAGCATTATACTGTTTCTGTGATTTATATTAGCCGATAGTAAGTTAAACAGTCGTTAGTCCTTTCCCTAAACCGTTTCCCCAGTCTAGAACACTGGCTGCTGGCATCGTTTGGGTGACATTTTATTATGTGCCATGTTGGCATGAGACACTTGAAGATGAGCATGTTAGGCTTGATACTTTGTCCGTGTGCCCGGGTATAAGGGAAGATCGCATTGCAGGCGTTCGATAGTCGATTGTGTAATTTGCATAGCCAAGGGTGTACATTTAGGTACGGCCAGTTCGTGTCTATTCTGGTGAAGCTCGTTGGTTAGTGCCAACAAAGGTACTGGTCACACGGGTGAAGAACGTAAGAACGTAGCTCTGGGTGTTTCGCCGAACCATTGCCAGAGGTTACCGTACATGCAGAAACGGCGGCGTTCGACTTGTTGAGTGAAATTTATGAGCCAATTTGAACCCATGTTCCGTAAACATGGCGTCTCTCGCTTGTGTCGATACGTTGTGCGCATCGTCTTGTAACTGTTTCTCGCTGACTCTTCACTTCTCTCAAGCCGTTGTTTTCTATTTCCGGTAGAAGATGTCCAGCTACAGCGGCATAGGGAGCGGGTCAGTCTGCAATTGCACGACAGCTGCTCTAAACCACGCCAGAAAAAGATGATCTGACATTTGCACCATCTAATCGCATTTGCCTAGCACTCGTACAGGCTCGCCAACGAGTTAGCCAACTCTCGGGCTGAGAACCTAAACCATGAGCAAAATTGTGATCCTCTCCAAAGCGAACCACACAAAAACCACACAAAGCGTATCGAAATGTCACGATTTATGGGACAATATTTTCGGGAAATTTATGAACCATTGCAGCACGAGAGTGGTACCGATATCCGTCGAGAATGAGGCAAGTTCCCGGCTAGGGGGACTGTGCTGTGCACTGTGATGAGCTGTCAGCCAAGAGAAGGTGTCATCCAAGCGCCTCGGTTCGATCGAGCACGGTGCGTTTAATGACAGTTGTTTGCTTGCTGGTGAGATGATGTGAGCGATTGATCACTTGTTAGTGCGCGTTTTAAAGAATGAAGATGCCCAAACGCAGACATACTAGAATTAAAAATGTGTTTTTCGATTTGTGCACTTAGTGAGATTTTATGTAGAGCACTGTAAATGGTCCTTAAGCGAATTAACTGTAACTGATTGTTGGATTATGTGGTGATTGTTTTATGACGTTCTCAAGTTTGTACATTTGTAGTTGTCTTTTTGTTTTACTCATTGTCACATACAAAAAGAGGGAGAAGGGTTCTTTTAGAAGATATCTTGACATTGACGCACAGTAAGTGTTAGTCATGGATGACATCTGCCACGAGAAGGACGAATAATTTGCGATCGTTTATGGATTAATTAAGCTCCATCAAACCTCTATAAATCAATACGCAGAAGAATGTTAAAAGATGTTTGATTGGTGTCTAAAAAGATTCATTGTTTCATTGTTTGCTAAATGCCAGCTGAAGCAAAATAAACTCGCCATTTGACTTAAACCTTTGAATGTGATTTTGAATTTGATCGTCAACATCAATGTAGAAAAAATAAACTCTTTAAAGTTAATAAAATGACCGTAATGTCATTATGTTAGCAAGTACATGTATGTCCCATCGCCATCGTTAATTCGTGCAGCATCACCACGGTCAAATTCCGTAGTGAATTGATTTCCCGTTACGCAGAAGTAATTAGCTCCCCAAAACAGGCGTTCAAAAGTTGCTATGCGACGGCTCTAAGCCATCCGTCGCATCTATTTGAGGTGACCTTTAGCAGGCAGACGGAAGATGAACCTGAAGACGAACTGTTTGCAACATCGAGGCGCTTCTGGTTTTGATTCCGAAGCTGTTCCCGGCACAGTTCCGTGAGTTTTTAAAGGGGGAAATAATATAACGTCCATTAAGCTGTCCATTAATTTATCCACTTCCTTTCGCGTTGTACTGCTGAGACTAGGGCTTTTAATCTGACTCAAGGAATTATCGGAACTATCGGGGATAGTAAAGCGATATAGAGTTACACGGTAAAGAATATTTCAAATAATTCCAAGGGATGTTGCGATGTCTTTATGTAGAAGCCGTCAATAATACCATTACATAGGAAGTAAACAAAGGAACATAAACGATTTAAGGTTATCATAATACGCGCGATCAGTTTGACACCCGCATTAATCACACTACTACAATCCAAATAATCGTATCAAAACATTAGTCAAAGCTATCTGAGCGATCATCACGCGATGAAGATCACGCTATAATAATATTATGCTCAACAAACCGGTGTGTCACCCTAAATTAAGTTACTATCAGCTGCGGGGTGAGCATCAACAACGGCGACTACATTTATCTTCCGAACCCGTTAAGCGGCTGACAAAAAGGGATCCTCGCTTGCTGATGGATGGAGTCGTTTGTATCGTGGATCGGTTTGCTCAGAGGCACGCGCTTTCAATCGTTTTGTTGTTGAATGAAAGTGAATCTTTACATTTGTAGGGGGAATAATCGGACGCCGAGGAGGAGGAAGGTTACTGTGATTGAAAATTAAAACGATTAGAGCGTTGGTTTCTTCGTCTGGTCGTGGTCCGAAGGGAAATATTTCGAATTTATGAAGCGTCGTTGGAACGGGTGGCTTTTGCATATTTTCATGCTTACTCCACACACACACACACACACACAAACATGGTGTACTCGGTTTGCGTACACGTGCACGAACGCCTTCTGCTTGCTGGTGGACGGGTTGCTAGAGGCGGGGATGACGCGATCACCACCATGCGAACTTTGTTTGTGTGTCTGCAGATCGTGTACCCACGGCATGCAGCAAGACGAAAACCCGAAGACGAAACCGCACAGAATCTTCACCCAAACCGAAAACCCATCATCTCCTTGCTCTGCCCACCCCTGTGTGGATTGGCGTGGTGTTCGTTTGTACCACCGAAGACAACCTAGTCTGGGCGGGTGGTTTGTATATAAACCGCGCAATGGTAACGTTAAAACATCATTCGCAAAGTAACTCGAACCGCGAACTCCTCTCGAGCCATATCAAACAACATCTCTCCCAACGAGATCGAAACCAACGTGTAATAGTGCAGCAAGATGAAACAGTTTGTGGTGTTCGCTAGTGTGTGCTGTGTCCTGCTGGCAGGACGTGTTGTGTTGTCTGCACCAGCGCCTCAACAGGGTGGTGCACCAGGCGGACAGAACCCAAACGATGTGCAAACGGTGCGATATTACAGCGAAAACAATGGACTTGATGGTTACAAGTTTACGTAAGTGCTTTAGTTTTTGTGTTTGTGCTAGAACGAGTGTTGTAGTGATCGGTTTGTTGTGACGGTTGTGATATAATTTTCTTTCCACTCCACATCTTATCGTTCTGCAGATATGAGCTTAGCGATGGACAGATCCGATCGGAAGTCGGTACCTACCGGGATGTGAAGGATGCCGAGGGCAAGGACGTGAAGGCGTTGTTCGTGCAGGGCTCGTACTCGTTCGTTGGTCCCGATGGTCAGACGTACTGGGTGAACTATACTGCCGATGAGAACGGTTACCACCCGAAGGTCGGCACTGGCCCAACGGGTGGCATTCAAGCGGGACAGGACGCTCCAGTGGCTAACGCTTAGAGACCGGAAGCGATCGAGGGGGAGAGAGTCAGAAGGACATGTTGGGATAGTTCAAGGAATGTAGCTTGAACTGCCTTCAGAAATGCTCAGAACTCAGTAATGGATGTCTACAGGAAGGATATCTACAGAACAACACACTTTGACAACACAACACTTACCAGCAACACACACAGAAAGAATACAAATACACAAACCCTCGCATGTTCACCAGCATGCAAAGTCAGTGGCATTCTATTTCTCTAGGCTTAAGGATAGTCGATGTAAATACGATGCTTTCTAGTTTGTTTCGAAATGAAACTTTTAAGGAAGCTCTAATAAACGGAAAAATGTGTAGGAAAATGTAAATAACGCGTCTTTATTTCCACAAGGTTTTACTGTTTCATATTTATTGAAGGTTTGAATTGATTTACAGGTATTCCTGAGGTTTCACAGCATTGATATAATGTTATGTCTTTGGTAATTAGATATTTCAACGCAATGGCAACATGTCACATAGAGGACAATTGTTTCCTTTGTAGGGTTTTATGAAGACAATAGTATAGTGCAATCGTTTACTTCACATTCAACAATTGGTAATAAAACATATTAAATATTTCTCATACTCGAGAAAACCTGAACTTCTCAACTTTTGAACCAAGGTTATGTAATAATAAAAAGCCTCAACATATTCAAAATTGTTATAATTTTTTTTCCATAAATGTATCTAAGTTATACACTAAAAAAGGTTTCTACATTACATTGAAAAAGCGATGTTTCTAAAATACTTAATAGTTGTTTAAAAGCTTTAAATGAAAAGACCCTATTAAGCTTTCACATTGATGTGTATGCCGATTGATTAACGCTTTTAACGAAAGGTTAAAAAAAAGCATAAAATAGCTAGGAAACCCATCAAAATTATTGCCTTAAGTAGCTTCTTAGCTTGGCTCAAAACAGCGTAGGTATGAATGTGTATGGTTTTTTTTTTGCTAAAACAGGAAGTCTAATAGCGCGCTTTGCATAAGAAAAATGCCATTACTATCTGCCGTTCTCACACATAACGAATAAGCTTTCCGTAAATCACCATAACCGATGACCGATACAGTGAAATTAATGATTTAAAAATCACACAAAATTATTTTTTTCCTTCAATATCCGCGAATCCGTTTATTGAACATTGCCATTCCCACACGCGAATTTCTATCCATTAATCATTTCACTGAGCGAACGGACGATTCTTACGCTCGCTGCCCGACAGCTCTAGCTTGCGATCGGTATCGTAGTCGCCGGTGCCCATCCGGGTGCGGTATCCGTTCTCGTCTGCAATGTACTCCACCCAGTACGTACGGCCATCGTCCCCGACGTACGAGTAGCGTCCTTGGACGGCGACAAACTGCACATCTTTGCCTTCCTCGTCCTTGCTGTACCGGATCGTTCCCTCTTCCTTGCGACGCTGTTCATCACTTAGCTCGAATCTGTGGTGAGAAAGTAACAACACTGATAGCATCTGCAGACCCGTGGAGTGTTACACTGGTTGTTTGTCTCACTCAAAGTTGTATCCTTCGTTCTGTGCGTTACTGTTTTCGTACTGCACAATGTACGGTGTTGCACTGGAATCCAGCGGAGCTCCCAAAACGTCCACTACTAGTGTGGTTAGGACTAAAACGGCAATCGTTTGTAGCTGCATTTTGAAGACTGCGTGATTTAAACTCGCGAATACTTTACCGAATACTGACGAGCTGATCGTATGTGACAGGATCTTTTATATTAGAAATGTTTGGTATGAGGGCAGCTGGGATGACAATATTTTGGCACTGCATCGAATGCAACGGCAGATTAGAGATATTGTGTTTTGGAATTTTTGCTTGAAATGGCTCCCATTTGGGTGGTAATCATCAGCCATCAATCAATAACGATTGACAAATGTGTTTATGCGCCACGAGCCAGCATTGTAGGCGAGTTGCATTTGCATTTGCGAAACTTGTCATCCCAATGAGGATTATAAGGCTGTATCAAAACAGCGCAAAATATTAGAAAACTTTTCAAGGTTAGTGATTTTTGAAAAATAAAAGTATACGTCCATATTTAACAGAATGCGTCAATTTTAATGAAAAATAATAGGAATGGGGTGTAATTTACAGAAAATGTTACTTTATTTTAAATGCTCAGTTACAACGGTGGAACAATTGATTTTCTTGAATTTGTCATGCTTCACTTTCGGTGGGAGGCACTTATCCCAGTAGACTATTTTTTGCCGAAGTAAAATGTCTTTTCAAAGGTGAATGATTGTGGTTTCACACGTTCTACTCTTTTAATGTCGGTGATGAGGCGCTTCGAGTGTAGGTTGTTCAGAATTTCCTTGAAGCCTGTCGTTTCTGAAAATGGTCAAAACAATTTCATAACAGTGATTTATGTTATTAGTCTTCTCTAGATGTAAAGGGCTATTTAAAAGAAAACTGTCAAAGTTCAGAATATCCAGACAAAGCGTATCGAGTTCGGTTCAAAGGTGACAAACAATTTTAAAAAACGACAGAAACGATAAAAACGATACAGTGCTCCTGAATGCAGGCAATCAGCAAAGCCTGCGTAGTGAAATATTTCAGCAAAAATTTCAGAAACGAAATTTTACCCCCTATCGCCTTCACTCCCCTACCGACAATTTCTACTTTTTCGCTGCGATTCCATACCCTACCTACCGACAATATCCGCTTTTTCGCCGCGATTCTCGAAGTCGAAGCTACGACGGGTAAACATTTACCCGACGTCGGGTATTGGTCGAGTTTAAGAGGTTACTCGACGAGAAAAGTTTTTGAAAAATATTTCTCAGCGAAAAACGCTAAATTTATGGCCGATTTCGGCGAACTTTTTGCAAATTGGTTCTTGTCTACGGTGACGATAGAAATGAAGGCTACAAAAAAACTCATTGACCTCTTCTGCTCCCCCACTTACGCCTTCCACATCACGTGGTGTCTGCTGCTGTCTTCTTTTATCCACTTGTTCGCCGATGATCATACACGTCACTGCATATCTGCTATGGTACCTTTGCGTTTTGACTGCGCGTAGTGAGTGATAAGCATATGTCTGCTGTCTCTTCTTTGTACATTATACTGAACACACACATTTCTTCCCGTGGATGTTATAGCCGGATTCGATCAAAGCCTAATTGTGTCGTGAATAAATTGTTTTGCCATTTGAACTATTCGTCGGATTGATTGAACGCCTGTTCAGTATAGGCTTTATTTCATTTGAAGTACCAAAGAAAATGCATCACAACAACATAAAAGCACCGACGTGCACAACACGCCGAGTGAAGCATACCGATGGTAAATTCAATTTTATATTAGAAAAAATGCAATTGTGTGAATGTAATATTCAACATAATGTCTGACGCCGGCCGGCCTGAATTGAAACGCCAAGCAATGGGTAAATAAGTCGGTAGTCGAATGATTACGGCGTATGCCTCTTACAAGGACCGACGTTGTTCGAATCACAGGACAGACTATCATGCTATGAATACAATAAGTCACAGAAAGCCATGCACATTAATGGCTTTGAGCAGATTGTTGTGCCAACTTAAGGGCTTGGTCTAACGATGTTGCTGGCAACACAATCGTAAACAAAATGTACTGAATTTGAATTGGCAATTTTCGAGCTGTCAAAATCCATACATTTCGCCAGCAACATTGTTAGACCCAGCCCTAAGAAGAAAAAGAGGAACAAGATAAAGCTAGAACAAAAAGAGCAAAGAGATTTGCCGTGCAGCGTAGCATATCTTGCATAAATGTGTGCATCATTTGGTTTGCCAGCTTAAAGTGTTCTCATGACCTGGGGCTATTTTTTCACTCACCCATCGCGTAGCGTATGACCCCTAGATCGATCACATGAAGTTGATCTGTAGTAGGGATATCAATAATATCAAAATATGCTAAGTCAGTATACTGTGCTCATCAGTGGAGTGTGTCGGACCCTATTATTACAGGTGTAGTACAAACCGCGACTTCAACAACATGGCCGTCATGGGTTAAATTCTCATATGGACCGAGCTACATACGCAGGACCGACTATCCTGCTATAGATAAAACCTATAAGTCACAGATAGCCAAGCCCATTAGTGGCTTCAGCAGGTCTTGACCAGCTACGATTGTTGAGCCAAAGAAGATGAAGATATATTTTATATGCTATATGTTATATATACAACATATTTTTGTTGCCATTGCAGTGTACCTTCTAAAAATTATGAAAAATATTCTAATATGTAAAAAAACCTACTAAAAATGATGCATCCTAAATAAACGAATCATAAGTATGATCGTTCACAGCTAATGCCTCTCACTTGAAAAACAATGAGAGCGAAAACTCCGTCATATGCAAGAAAGAGCAGCAACTACCAAAGGTTTGAACCGATAACATAGTGAGAAAACGATGGGATGATATCGTCTGCTAGCGAGAACAGAACAAAAGTCCGAACCGTAATTCGCACAGCGATCATGTTTGAATGTGTGGGTGCGCCGCCCCGCGGTAGGGTATTGAATCAAAATCAACTGTGGCAGAACGTGAAAGATTTCGTTTAAAAGATTTCTGTTGGAAATGAGATTTATCTAAAAGATTCTGATTGTTGTGTCCAGTGAACTTGGCAATTGATACAAGCTTTCTTATACGCACTGAAACGTTCTTGCTCATTCTTAACAGAACAGCTGCCCACAAACGAATTACATGATTGTAAAATAACTTACTGTCAATTTTTTCGGTGTATTCCACAAAGTACAGATAGTCGTCGTTCGGTGAGTTGAGAACCCACTTCCCATTTACTTTCAGCGTATCCCGGTCCCAATCATACACGTACTGTGAGAACTCCACAATCTTCAGAGGAAATCTGTACGGAAATACGATTAATACGTCAGCACACTGCTTTTACTTTTACACGACCAATCTCACTACAGCCTGTTCACTTACTCATCACTAAGTACGTTGTTAACAAACTCCGTCTGATTGGCGATTCGCTCCGTCACGACGTGCTTTACCGTGTAGAACGCACTGCCCTGCCCAAACTGCGACAGTAAAACACCGAAAGCCACACAACTAAGAACCGCGCCAGCTCCAACGCACTTGCCACTGTTACCGAGGAGCTTCATGTTGACAGTTCTAACAGCACCGTGCCAATGAGTACGGCAGGTAGTGGTGGTGCGAATTTTATATTCTTCAGACCCACCGAAACCCCCGAAGGAAATTCGGGTTTTTGAAATCGATTGGCCACGTGACGGGAGATCGCGCGGTAAACGGTGGAACGAAAACGGTTTGAGCGTTTGATCTTCTTCTGTGCTGTTTGGTGTGCGCGGGGAGTGGGATGGAAGAGGTTTTTTTTTGCGTCAAGAATAAGGCCGGCCTTAGAAGCTTTCGTGGTTTTGGGTTGTTCTTCTCAAAACCACTCACAGGGCAGGGTTTTTATGCACAGCGTTCTTTCAGTCGACGCAGTAACGGAAGTGTGGAAGGCGATCAATTGGAATCCAGCCAATGCGGTTCGGATGCATTAAATTAGATGCTATTTTTATCGATCACCATTTATTTATTTTTTACTGTCGCCTACTGGTCAAGGCAAACATATTTCGATGGGTTTGGAGGGAATGCAATTTGGCATTGGCAATGGATATTTACTCGCTTTGCGGAGAATCATTTCTGTATTGAAGGTTAAGTGTTTTTTGTTATATGGATGAAAATTGTTTGGAATAGGTACAGGTATTGTGTTAATTCGATTTGTTGTATGTTCCGCTAAATGAGGAAGTAATAAGAATAATCTTTACGGAACGGCTTGGAAGAACTGTGACGAGTGATCGTGTGCCACGTACATTCGCGATAGATTTTGGAGTACCCTTAAAATCCACCAAAAAAGGAATTTGTAAAGAACTCCCGTAAAGGAATAGAAAGCAGATTTACGTCAATAGCTGTTTTAATTGCCCATTGATGCGAAACCAGTTATGGCGATTTCCATGATGTTAAGGGTAAATAATTCCATAACCAGTGAGACTGTGTACGATCGACACGGGTACAATCGTTTAGAGGCGCTCTATTACAAAACCGAAGCAGTGCAGTGCGTTAGAACTTTGAATGAGGGTTTGGTCATCTTTCGAGCGGTTCAATTAACACCTCAGCAGAATGATATTATGTGAGCATATTTATCCTTGAGTTGCTTCATCGCATTACCGTTCTTATTAGCATTGGGGTGAAGATTGTTAAATACATACTTTCGTTTTCAGCAGCAGCTGCGATATACTTTAAAGTATTGTTGTAAGCATTAAATAGCTAAAATCTACCCAATAGCATGCTTAAACCGGTAAAAATTTCCTCCCTAGTAAACCAATTTTCCTTCAGCGAATGTGTGTCACCTGCGTAACCACACACCACTCACGAGGGGTTCGTCGTTTGCTCTTTTCCCGAAATTTTATCGTTTCGGATCCATCAAAGCGATCGTGCAGAAGAGTGAAGATATTTCATCAGTCATTCTAAGTAGGTACGCGACGCGCATTCCAAGCCGTAGAATGTCCGGCCGGTTCCTACGCGCGTTCAAAAAAATAAAGCTTCCAATTGTTCCAAAAGTGGAGAATTTAAATATTCATCAGTGTACATGGAGACGTCGTTGTTATTTAACCGTCAGGCTAGACTATGGGATGTTGTAAAGTTCACCGGCCGGAGCAACATTCGTCTAACGGCTTTTGTGAGGCGATTATGTATGAAGATATAGCAAAGTGCTATGCGAAACGTGGCACAAGAAGATCGTCTTAATTAGCAAAAGGCGTATGTTCAGCTTGTTTCTTACCGATTTCACCACATCGGACAGCAAGTGAGAGAGAGTTTAAAATATAGCCCAACCTCCAAAATGATGCAGACAACACTCTCGCTAGAAATGGTGACATTCAGCCGAAACTAAGGGAATAAAATATCGTTCCTGTTTGGTGGTTTTCTCGAAACAGATCTTCCTTCTATTCGGGCCGCTAGCAGTTTAGCTCACCGCAGCATGAATGAACCGGTATGTTCTTTAACATCTACATAGAAATGTGTTCGGGATGCTAGGTTCTTCCCTTACCAAAAAAAAGCCTTTTTTCACATTCATCAACGGGTTGATTAGAAGCGATCCAACCAGTTTTTTCCTTGCTGCTTCATCGTCACTTCCACCTCGCTGCGATGCCTTGGTTTTGTTTTGTTTATTCTGGATAAAAATATTCATTCCGCATAAGCATATACCCACAGCCGTCCCGGTATAGGTGCGCTCGTGCCGCGACTGAAACCAGTTGTACCAACCCTTCCCCTACCGAACAGTACCAGCTGCAGCACGGCCAGACACTGCAGAGGTGCTTCCGTGCTGGTGATGGTGGTAAAGTTGTCAGACACATTGGAACTGGTCCGTGCATTGGCAGCTTACCCAGTCAGTCTGTCTACCGGTTCGGTGTGTGGCGGGTCAGCGGATGCTCATAATGGGAGATTGTGTTACAGATTTGATCTTGACACTTGCGTTGCTCCCATGCAACAGCATCCCCGTGTGGTGTTTTTTGGGTGAAAAAAAAAAAATGGGCGCAGCATCATAATCATGTCCCAATTAAGTGCCATGGCTAATCGACGTCACAATGCAAAGGAGGACTTGTTTGGCTGGTCATTGTGGTCAGCAACATTTGATCCCTTAGGAGGCCCTCCTGTGTGAGAGATGATGTAAGGATGATCCTGCGTGGTCCAGATTTGATCTTACCTCCATGGCCGAGGGATTGCTGTTGAAGAGATCAGTTGTGCTCGTAGTTCAAGAGCAACAAAAAAGGGCGAACATAGGTAGAGAAAATGGTAAACCGGAATCGTTTATTTTGCTATTTTGTTGGAGAAGGTCACACAGGTTCAAGTGAAGCTGCTGTACAGTGGATGAGAGTGAATTGAAGACATCACACGTAGGGTGATTAATAGGCATTGTAAGGGCACGGATGAGTTGATGAGTTAAATGAGCAAGAACAACACAAACACGCGCCCATCATACACACTCGTAGCTGAAGATCACAAGCCCCTTATTAGAAGAGGGGACGGGCTACCTGTTCAGTATGGATGGGGGATTTTTTGTGTTGTTGCGTGTCAATCTCAAGCTACCGCATGCTCTCGATTGATCTCCATCGACGATTGGCAGCATGTTTTTGTATCTGCTCAAAACTGCTTACTGCTTGGCGCGTTTTGTGACGCGCTGAAATGGATGGGGAATTTTGGATTTTGACGTGCTTTAGTAATCCGAGACAGTTTTTGAGGCTGATGTTTATTTTTTTCTGCTTAGGAGGAAATTGTTGTTTGTCTGTGTTGGGCGTCCGATGTTTGGAGGCTAGGCTCATTGGAGCTTTTACCCAGCGAACGTCCGTAGTCATGAACGTGAACTTGAGGAAGCTACTCACAGCCGCTAGTTGCTGGTTGGTGATCTTGTGCGGATCGCACGACCGTGTAGAAGGTGCCGGCCAGACGGCAACTGTGGACGGTATACTGCGGTCGGTTGTGGCAGTACGGTAGGGAAATTGCTTTAGTACGCATTCTGTTGGGTTTAATGGTTAGCGTGCTGTTTTTAATTTCCCGCTTTTAGCACCCAACTGGAACCAGTGGCGAAGAATCGCTTGGCACAACGAACAACACCATATCCACAGATGGCAGGAATGAGAGGCCTGTCCTGCAGCGGAGCGAGAAATGTACCTGGACTGCAACGGTTGTTTAATTGTGTCACTCCAGACCAGATTGGGATGCAACCTGCCGCACCAGTTTCAGCACCTCCTCCGTTCACTGCAGAAGCACGTGTAAACGATAAACCGCAGAAAAAACCCTCGGTGGAGATAATCGTGTCCGATCAACGCGCAACATGGTCAACGTACAGTGATGGAACGTCTGCATCAATACAGAGCGGTTCGAGTCCTCCGTACCAAGGTGATCGGGTCCGTGCGAATCCTCTAGGGCTCATCATTCCTACCCAAGAGCAGCTAAACCAATTCCAACAGTGGCAACGACCGTATCAACGTCCGATCAAACCAGTGACAACCACCACCACGGCTCGTCCACCTGTGGATAAGATTTATTTCCCCCAAAGTGTTGACGATCGTGTGACGGCGTTCGGAACTGTGCGTCCCACAAAGTATTACACCACCACAGCCCCTGTCACGGTTCCAACGAGAGATTCCATCGCAGAACGCCTTCCCTGGGAGACGAGCACCTGGGCAGGAGTGGACAGTACGAAAGATTCTTACCTAGAGGCGGAAGTAACCACCGAACCAACGGAAGAGGAGGAGCACGGTCTTGGGAATCGAATCGATCACAAACTGCTGCTCTCGCTGGTAGGTTAAATTATTGCTTAATATTGTGTTATATGTACTTTGGCATCGTAAATCTCGTTCCGTTATTAAAAAGAGTAAAGTTGTGTATTATTTTTTGTGAAATCAAATAGAAAAGTGTCTATTAGTCTAGTAATCGTGTTCTGCTACTGCGTCGTGTTCATTGATAACAATCAATTCTGTTTCGTCTCGCACGAATTCCAACCGAAGAAGGTTTAGAAGGAAACCGGTTTAGGAAACCGGAAAGCATACCTTCACTCAATCCCATCCCCCCTCTAAAGGGGCGTTGATGGGGTGCGATTCAAAGCGTTACAAAAAATCGCAAACAATAAGATTACAGCAGGTAACGTAAATGTAGACGCGCAGTGAAATGATACAAAAGAAAACTAATAAAACTAAAAGTAATGCAATTTTTTTATTTTATTTCGATGACTTTTTTTAATCTAAATGTGTTAGCTAATATTTATAAAATATAAAAAAACCAAATATATGTGCTGTCGTCACTGTAAGAGATTAACAACCTACGAATTGGCAAACATCGGTAAGAGAGTACTTGCAGATGATGGGGCTTAAAAAGATGCTCCATCTGGTTGGACAGCGTTAGTTGCATTACGACCTTCAACGGGTAACCATGGTGAACATACGACTGGTGGTGCTTGCTGTGTATATGACGGTGGCCGGAGACCTATTCAGTTCAACTTTGGCACGGTGTGTGTAGCATATTATTATTTTTTCCAATTCTACCACTGTTCCCTTTCGTGTTTTATGCTTTGTAGACCACAGTTTTCCTTTCTTGGAGGCATTGGAGTACAAACCCCCGTAGGAGGAGTGCATTTGGGTGTACCAACGGGGCTTACCGTTAACGTTGGCCGACAACCTGCTGCACCGAAAAGCCCGGCCATTATCACACCAGTACCCCAACAGCAACCGATTATCGAAAGCAATGCTTCTCCCGATGAAGGTTTAGGTACACGGCTTGATGGACCTCCGCAAAGTATACCAGTAACCGAGGCATCAAATCGGGTGGAAGAGGCCGATCCTTCTATTCCTGAGGAAAATCCATGTCAAATTGTGGATCTATCCAGTGCGTCAGGAAACGAAACAATCAGTGACAATGACGATGGCAATACGACTGAGCTACCGTGCCTTGGAATTGGTGCAGGCAACAGAATTAGTCCGAAACAGGCCGCTTTGCTGTCACTTGTTGGCTAGGAGTGTAAGGATGAATGAGATTGATTGAAGATACTTAATATTAAACTAAAACACATATTGAGTGTTGGTAAGCTGACTGGAAAAGTTTCTGTTTCGCAATGCTTTTGTTCTTAGTACAGCTCAAAGTGCCTTGGTATGGTACACCATTTTCACCATGGTTCAGTTTCTGCTCAACTTCGTCCGTGTTCCTCCGTGAAAAAAGGGTTCTGTTCAGTCGAGATACTGCTCTGCCCAAGATGATAAATTTAAAGTACGGTCAAGTTAGTTTAGTCACGAATAAATTTATTATTATTAATTTCATTCAATTAAGTTTAACTTCGTAGATGCCAAGCAGGTAGCAAAACGCGGGAGCACCGGAGCTTCCGGAGAATACCGAAAACCAACGTTTGATGAAGAACTTCGCCTCCGGAAATGGGATGGCGGTGGTGTTGAAGCTAGGTTGTGGTGATTCCTTTCCTACTTGTCACAGGGCAACCTGTGTGGTCGACTGTAAAATGGAGAAGGAGCATGCAATATGGAGTTTGGCCGGTGATTCTTCACACTCGGGTCGGGAATGATTAGAGCTCTAGCGGAGTGAATGGATGGATGGATGGATGGAGAAGGCTTACCGTGTGAATGATAAAGGTTAAAAACCCTGGGCAAGGAATACTTTCGGCGTTCAATTTCTTGCGCGGTTTTTGTGGAAACCCGTTCGGACATGGACAAGGCGGACAGGTAGCACGGGGTGACTTCAGCTTGGGCTAATATTTATTCGAAGTTTACCGGTAGTTTCAAGTGGGCGGAGAAGATTGAGAAGAATTTCTCCTTCCCGTTCGCAACCCCCCATGTGACGATTTAAGCCTGCCGGAAGTGTATGGTTATATGTTATCGCTTCTTGTAATAAATTATAATTGGATTTGTTTGTCTTTCGGTGGGATATTTGGTTGGTTTGGACGGGATTAGATGAAGATTAGACCCCGGTCCTAAATGTTCCTATCTACTCAAGCAGAAAGGCACTAGGCAGGCAGGACCCTGGTGATTCGGATCCGCTACAATCCCTGACACGAAGGTTGAAAGTATGGCCTAGGATTTTTTTTGCGGCTCGAAACTCTTAATACGTCCGCCACTGCCACCACCGACGAGCGATAGGAGAAGCTTCTCCTTGGCACTCACACCACCAAACTTTGGCTCGAGTCCTATCGGTTCTGTGCGAAAAGGAGAGGGAGACGGAAAGGCTTAGAAACGATACGAACGATGACTTCTGTCATAGCAGATTACCTTCCAGGTCACCGGTTCGCTCAAGGGTCAGCAGGTATTCACCGTCCGCCGTTAGAACGGTTATGTACTCCACAATGCGATGCCGTTTCACGTCAACCACACTACAAAGAGGTGTCAGAAGAGGCAATGAATTTGATGTCACACGGGGAGGAGTGGCTTTGGGCACCATTTTACCTATCGTGTATTTGCTGCACAATACGATCCGTCACGTTCGTATCCTCTTCGTTTGTATTATTGTCACCATCGAAAAACTCGCAGCTCGAAGTTTTGGTTACGTTTGCACCATTTCCCGCAACAATTTCGTACGCCTTGCTGGGCCGTCCAATTTGTAACACAATAATCGACGAGCCCGTCGCCTCGAGCTGACTCTCTAATCGATCACAGTAGCCACCAACGTCCAGCGTATCCAAGGGTACGGAGAACACTTGAAACACACTGCCGAGTGTCATGCTAATGACACCGCCGATCGACAGCAACAGAAGCGCGAATATCTGCCAACGATACATTATGAGCGTGCCCGGTGGAACTGATTGATCAACTGCCGCGTGAAGTGATATTTAAAGGCACAACTTATCAAACGAGGAATGTAAAGGGGTTGAACTTGACGCTGAACCTCACGACGACTTTTACATTGAGTGGGCATTAGTGAGTGTGTGTTCGGTAGGGCAGAAGTTGCCGGAACTTGTGTGTTATCGTTCTAGCATCTTGGTTGATCATGCAATTATGTGGAAAATATCGGGTTGAACAAAATTCCCAAACCAAAAAGCTTTGCCGAGCCGGGCTTGACACGTTTTGTCATACGATTGTGAACAAGAGCGAGCAAAATGGAGTTATGAAACTGGTTTCTTTTCAAGCTACCAGACAGTAGAAGTTTGTTTAATTATTTTATATTTATTGTAATCTATTTACTTTGCTTTGAATATATATATAGTGAGAGCCTCATCCGATTTTATAAAATTACTGTGCCTTTTTAACAGTTAATGACTTTATGTTTCCTCCGCCTAGCAGTGAAAGAAGTACCTTCTGTGCATCGTCTTCGGTTGCATTGAAATAGGACACCACTTTTGGCTTGTAATTTTTATCTGAAAATGAATTTTAAAAGTTAATATTTCCATAAAAAAAAGTTGTTACTTGCGGTGAACTTACCTAGAACTCTTTCAGAGCTTACAGTAAACACAAATCCATCTACGGTGGCGAAAAGAAAGTTCTCTATGATTAGGTTTTGTGTGTCTCCTTTAACAAATCTGATCTGATGTTCCTCCAAACTGATTTCCACGCTGTAATAAAACAGTAAATTAACAGTGTGTCCATTTTCTGACGTTTTTTCCCTTTCAAACTTACCCACTAGCGAGTAGATCCGTCACGATCGTTTGAATCTCGTCGATATCGTGTTTCTCGATCGAAGCTGGGTGCTGCGGTGCACCCAGCGATAGCGCAATCACTAAGCAGAAAAGAAATCCATGATGCTGCTTCATGCTGGAGCTGTTTGTTTATGGTGAGTAGTTTCGTGTTTATCGCCAGTCCCCACTTTGGCCTCAACTCCTGAAGACAACCTGCTTGCGAATGATGAGTAGGCTCGATCGGTTGAAGTGTTTTATACACAAAGGAAGACAGTAAAACGAGCATCGATTTAAGAGCTGTTGAGCAATATTTGAGAGTGTGCGTTTCCAAGATGTTCAGTAAATGAAGCATTGGAAGATAAATTTGTTCATGAGCTTCGATGACGTGTTGGGGAATTTCTGGGATATAAGGAATCAGGAGTACTTTGGATTCTCCAATGGAAAAAATGGCATTATTTATCATCACTCGTGCGAACATAAAACGAACAACTTTCATCACGTGAGGCTTATTAAAAAGTGGGTCAAAAACATTCAGCTCGTTAATTTGGAGCTAATTTTCAGTTGCACAATCTTCCATGTAAAAAAAGCTGTTGATGCAGTTCGTCCTATTGCGCAGCTGTTACCGAGGAAAGGTATGCTCGTTTGTATAGCAAACCCCAATGCATGCATCACCCCTTTTTTCTACTGCTGATGGTGATGCCTAATCCTTTACCCACCGGGAACCCTCGAGGATGCGGAACCGCATGGTGCTTCAATCGGGCGCGAGGTTAATTCGATTTATGCATGCATCCGCGGCACCGACAAAAGGGGAATCCTTTGCATACCGGGTTTTTTAGTTGAGGCTTTGCATCAGGGACAGGCTTTGCGTAACCCCTTGAGCGAACTGCGTATGTATACTGCCAGCTTAATCAATAACCAATCAATAGTACGGTTTCCGAGCAAACTGCCAGCTGCTCATATCTCACAGGCGTGTTAGTTCCTGCGGCGAGGTCTTCAAACTGAGCATTAGAAGTAAAAACACACTCACACACACACACAACATGAGCGAATCGAAACGGTCGAATCATTTACGGAAACCTCGGTGTTTGAAAATAAAATTATGCTTTCATCGACAGAGGACAGTTTCCGCATCCCTGCTGGATGGCGCGCAGTTAGCACGGTTTGTCGAATTGGTACAAATTGAAAGCACAAACAGGGTTTTTGGAATTGCTCACAAACCGAAACGGTTCGGTGGACGCAAACGTGTGCAAAGGAGTTTGGGTAGCAGTGGAACCGGTTTTCGGTTTTCATTTTAATTTAGACAGGAAATAAACAAAGCCCCAAGTCCTTTGCGTTCCTAAAAACACTCACACAACAAGAGTAGAAGACTAGAAATGGACCCTAGGTCCGAGGTCCTTCTTGAAAGACCACTGGTCGAAAGGGGAGAGGAGATATGGTTTTAAGCCAAAAACGTATCCTTTCCGTTTTGGGGTGTTGGATTCCAGTACCAAAAACCCGCACAAACATACACACCGACACAGAAATGTAGAAGCTCCGTGTTACCGGGACAGAGGACACCGCAGGAGTGCCTTGAGCTATCCGGAAGGCCACTGCTGAAATGTGGTTGCAAAGAGTGCTCAAAGCGGCAGTGGCAGACTGGTTGGTGGTTGAAAAAACAAACAAAACCACTCGACCAAACCGATGTCCAACGTCTGGCGAGATGGCCAACAGGGAAGAAGCGTAACGGTGAAGAACCCGGAAGGAAAAACATTCCACTGTGTGTTGTCCAAGAAGTGCTCCAAGGAGAAAGGTTCAGACAACACATTTAGCTGAAAAGTTTCTTCAAAAGCGCCCCAGGAACTACATACACACGCATACGCTGACAAAGTGTTCTAAGGCAAGAGGCAGTTACCGAGTTTTCGTATATGTAGCATGTGCTGAAACAGACCAACATGGTCGATGTCCGAAAGCGGAAAAACCCTCAACCGACGGACCGGGCTTTTTTGGGGAAGGTTAAAGCTTGTTTGAGGATAACACAAACATGGGTCGAATAAGTTGAGCTTCTTCTCCAAAAGGCAAACATGAGCCGATGGCGGACCAAGTTCCCCACAAAAAGACGTCTAGGTAGTTTAGCTTAAAGGCGGACAGTTTTGGCCAAGGAAAAAGTATCCTCCTCCTAGTGTGTTGGCAAGAAGTGATGGGCAGGAAAAGATACGAGCAAACAGTAGTTCTTGTCTATTGAAGAGGATATCGATCGACGGAGCTACTAAAACAAAGAAAGAAGCCTAGCCTCATCGTACACACTGCAACGCTGGACCGTGTGTGTGAATGAGACAGAGCGACCTCGTTGACCTAACCTCAAAAATTAATTCCCATGTCCCAAGACGTTCGTTAGGGGATTTTAAGCGTTGGTCATCATTTTAAGATGCCCCTTTGCAGGAGTTTGCCCTTTTGTGCTCTCTACCGGCTTGCCGGGAGTGGCCTTTCCGACTCATGCGGCCAGGAATTTTAATCACTTTGATTTATCCATTCGCCTCTCTCCCTTCCCACAATGGGAAGGCACCGTGGCTCTGGTTGGAACTCTTGGGTGGAACAGGAAAAATGAAACGGGTTTGAGTGTTTGATCCTTCGGGCCCATAAGTACGGGGCCCATGTCTTGAGCCCTGCCTGTGGGCCACACTAAACCCATACGTGCAAAAGTGACAGTGTCACCCGGAAAAACGAATGACCAAAAGTCGTATCTACATTAGCATGCCCATTCCTGGGTGCCATTTTCACTTCTTTGCCCTCTGCTCCATTTCCCCTTTACCTATACGACAACTGCTAAACGCAACGAACCGTTTTCAATTCAACTCTACCGACAAGAGCACCGTTCTCAATCGTCCGAAACGACTCGTGCGAAACTGGCTCGGTCCGGTAGGGATAGTATCAGTAGTGCGTCCCGGAAGAAATATGAAAAGTTCTTAAGTCTTTGATTTAAATTTCGGTCACCGTTTCTCTTTCCCTTCCGTTTCTGCGTAGAGAGAATTTTGTGGACAATATTCTGCCCGACTGGTTCGGTTCATGTGTGTACCCATGCGAGCTGTTTGTGTGAGACGATTGAACCTGCACCTAGGGGAGGATATTAGATGGTTATGGTCATGGGCTAAGTAGGTGACATTATTTAAATTCTGACTGGCTGGCCCAGGCAGAGCAGAATGATGGCATGGCCGTTGGATCAGAATGAAGAGTTTTCGATTTTTCAACGTATTTATTAGCTAACCCAAATGGCGCTTAGATGGGAGGGATTTTAATGAACTCTCGAGTAGGAGAAACGTTCTCAGGGTACGAGGCAACCCGTGCGTGAAGCGAACTCCGTCCTCGGAAAATAGCCAATTTTGTGTTTGAAAGCATGATGAATGAAATCGGTTTCTTTCGGACTTGGAACTCTTTCCTTTCGCCAATCCGTCCGGTGTTTAAGCATGTGAAGTTGACGATGGAGTTGGATACAGTTGGATTGAAAGTTTGTCGTTTCTGTGTCACACGAGGCATACCGTGCAGGTTTGTAGGGGTGTGCTGTTGGGCGACCAAAATTAATACACACGGTCGCACTTGGATTAGGGCACTATTAATAAGTCACCAAATGGATGTAGGCCAATAAGCAGAGTAGCATGTACGTTCCATGCAATGGATGGGTAAGTTTTGACTCTGCTTTGATTTGCTGTCTTAAAAGCAGGCGGCTATGGTGACGTTACCGACGAAAAAGGTCCAGTTGTTGCCGAGAGTGATGGTGGTATGATAAGTTGGAGACAGTTTTGGTCACTTTGTGATTGGATAAAGGCGATTACGGGGACAATGAAGAAGATTCAAATCATTATAAATGGTTGGAGGCAAAAGTGGGTTAGATAAAGTAACTACCATTAGCCATCAGCTACCAATATCAGCCATCAGCATCGTCAAAAGATATAGAAATGTAACGAATTGCGAACCCTATGTTTTAGAATTTTTTTAAAAGTTTTAGTTGAAGTCGATTAGCATTCGTACAAAGAGTACATTTAGACGGGTACGTTTCCAATAGCAATACATGGAAAACAAGATTAATAATGCCCACAAGGGGAATTGGCTCGGCTACCGTTGTCCCTATGCTCAAAACGCAATTTCTGAAGAAATGACGACGCATTTGTCTTACCAAATAAAGTAAACTACGTTTTCTAACTCTAGAGCCTAATGTCCGAGAGTTGAAAAATCCGACTCTGGAAATCAGGAATAGATGATGTATACGAGCTGTAAGCCATAAACCGATTTTCACCCTCCAATTCCTCGAATAGTCCCAAACGGAGCAGGAATATTATTTATCGTTTTGAAAAATATAAATAATCTCACTTTCCTAAACGAAGCTACTGCCAACGGTTTGCTACTTTTATTCCTGAACCAGTCCAGAAGAGTAGGCGAATGCGGGTGGTGTTACTTCATGGAAATTACACCATTGCTCCCGGGCTCGGTACGTGATCATAGGTTACATTTTCCGACTGATGCCAAACCAGTTGGATGAAGGTATGGTGATGAAAAATAGCACATGATAACGGTTTTGGACAGGTTCCAGCTAGCAAACGGACAACCGTGCTTCCTTTAAGATACCCAATGGGCCCCTTTTTCGGAATGGACGGAAGGACGACTTTGTATTCGTTCGTGTGTGTTGGTGGTTGTTGGAAGGCGAAAGAAGTTAGAGTGTTTCCTTTGCAACCCACCAACCTTGTTACCCGAGTGTGAGTGTTAGTTTTGGTCCCCATCCTTGCTTCGTGTGCCTGATAGTTACCATAAATGGACGCTTGTTATCTTGACCCAGGGTGATTAGAATTCCTAATGAATTCTTCCCTTCTGTGGTACTTTTCAGGGTGGTGAATGTTTGTGAAAAGAGAGGAGATGATCCCTCGCTTTCGACAGAACACAACCGTATCTGGTACTGTTCGCTGTGGGATTTAGGAGGAAGAGTTTCGTCCAAACATGCACGCCCGGCTGGTTCGATCGATTGCCCGGTATTAAGATAGAAGATTCTGAACCGTCTCAAGATTGGCCCTTTTGGCCATACAGGTGACGTTTCGGGGTGTCTGGTGAAGGAGTAAAGGACTCTTACATAACCACAGAAACAACCCGTGCTTCTTACTGGAGCTTGAAAATTGACTCCCAATAATGGCTTTGCGAGACGATCCTTCCGGAACGATGATCGATGCAATGATATGCGTTGGTTAACCGATTTAATTTTATAATAAAACAAATTCAATTTCGTTCAAGTTATGCCGGTATATGGAAGTTCTCATTTCAACCATTCACCATAACCTCTATAGCACTGAACCTTCGGGGATTTACTTCATATTCAGTTATTACGTTGCACACGAGCCGATGTTTGGAGATGCGGTAGAAGATTGGTTGGTGTTATGGAAGATTGGGCGTTTTGGGAAGGAGTACATTGTTCCTTCCTTCAAAAAGAAGAAACCTCTTAACGTAAGGGAAAAGATGATAGGTTTATAAAAGGCTACCAAGTTCAGGGGCTTGGACATGCATCACAAAAGGATCTCCGAGAATGGGGCTAGGAAGAAATTGAGAAGTTTTCAGGTCGATGCACCTGAAACCCGAAATTTATGTGCGGGGGCAGATATCCGGCACTGTGGGCTTTTTTTATAAATTATGTTAAATTAGTAAAATATATTGGAAAATAGTGAATGTCTTAATTGGTTTCCAACAAATAATTTTATATTCCGTTATATGTACAGTAAATTTTAAACAAAATATTTAATATTCTAAAATCACTGCATCAGTGTGCACCGCTGCATCTACCGGCAAACGTTTCACTTAACTAATAGCTCCGGAACCGGAAGCCTGCATAGGTAAGAAACAGGAGTCAAATCCTGCTCTCGTTTGCTGTTGGCTGTCTTAGTTAGAGGAAAAACAGTCCGTTCCCGGTTGCAGCTTATTGTTAATGCTGGCCTTTGGCTTCCGCTTGCCTGCATAATATGCTCGGTTGCATGTTTTATGTCCGTTTATAAGTGCTGTAGAGAGAACCGATAGTGTACAGCAAAGTGGATTATGTTTTATGAACTGATTGCATCTTTTCACTTCAAATGTTCCTCGTTGCGGAAGTTGAAAAATACATCTTAGACTGATACGTTGCATACAACTTTTAATAGAAAGCCAGCAATATACATCCTATGAGCATTTTTCACCTCAACAGAAAGCCTTATTCGATTCTTCATGCATGGAGTAAACGAGTTAAAAGACGCCTTCATTAGCACATTAAATTTACATTTCAAACCATCTGAGAAATGTCACAATAGAAATCCCTTTCTGTCCAAACGCAATTGTGTGAATTTGAAGCGAGAGAAAAATGGACATTTTTACATTGAAACATACACACGTTATACAAGACTCCCTAGTGTCCTTCAAAGGGTTTCTTGGACCGTTGGTTCATTTCCCTGGCTATATCCAAAACAGAACAAAAAAACATAAAACGCATAAAAACCAGAATGCTCGAAAGACCGTTACGATAAAGTAAAAGCATGCGAACCCTTGTCTATTTATTTCTATTAAATAAAATATGTGCTGTCCTTCGAATGTTTTTACCCCCGTATCCGACCTCCGAACTAGAATGTTGAGGAATGGGTAAAAAACGTAGGAGTAAGTTTAGCGCTAGTGGGCGAGAAGAAAATTGTTGTTTTTCCGTGTTTCTTGGCACCGTGCTCCCCCTGCACAAAACTTTCCTGCCCAAGCGCTAGGGAAAAAGTAGGGGTGAAGTTAAGCAAAAGAAGAAAAAAAAAACATATCAAGAAAGAAAAATGTTCACTTTGAAAATCGAAGCAACCCAAAGACTCGGAAGGTCGGATGGTTTCTCATAACAACCACTCCTGTACGGTTCATCCCTTTTTTCTGCTTGTTTCCCCTGGCAACACCGATGCGATGGACTTCGTGCGCCGCCAGACTGTGGTCAAGTAGAAAAAGTGTGGATATTTTGAGGGGCTGATCCGGGTGGAAGGCATGCTTGGGTGGGGAAAAAGGTTTGAAGGAGGTTTAAAAGACAATCTCAATATTCATCCATTTCGTCCAGGGAGGCCAGAAATTCCCAGTATCTTGTTAGCACATGCCGACCATTTTTGCACACACACACACACACACGCGTGTATGTAAACGGGTTGTCCTTTCCTACGTTCCCTGCTAACAACCAAATAAATACAAACACACAAGCACACAGGCTGGACGCCCATTTTATAACCTCATACCGGCAAATATTGACACATTCACACAAATGTGCACACACCAAGACCAACTCGGACACACACATATAGACGCACGTGCAGGACCCTTTTTTCCCAGCC
>KB700759.1:0-24941 GCA_000349165.1 Anopheles christyi | reverse complement strand
GAAAATCAAATAAACAGTCATTCGATTCCCGCGCTCTGTTAAACACAGAAAAGTGAGCAAACCAACAGCGAAAAGCACATCTCTCCAAAGCTAAATTTTGCTACTAAGCAGGAGAGAGAGAGAGAAAAAAGCGATAAGTTTAAAGGGCTTCGTCCCTTAGCTTGGATAGAGCAAAGTAAACGGCAACGGACCAACAAAAACGGTATGTTTAAATACGGTAGTGTGAAGAATTATCAAAACCACCATCACCATAACAAATTAATCGACTTTGTTCTAATCAAAACATCGTTACTTTGGGAATTAATTTCACCTCATTAGGTTTTTTGTTTGGTCTGCAAACAATCGTCAGTTTCTTTCGATACTCACCTTTTTTTTAAACATACCATGGCTTTTGATACACTTTTTTTTATCAGTTAATTAAATAAAAACTTTTTTTAGTCATGCCCCCACAAGCAACGGATTAATTGACTACTTCAGTACACTCTACCATGCAGTTCAGTGGCATTTTTGTTCAATTTATTATTTATGCTCAAGCATAGGCCGGTCCGCTAGTACAATGGTCAAGTCGTACGACCTAACAACATGCCCGTTGTAGGTTCAATTCTCATATGGACCGAGCCCTCCCGCCCATACGTAGGACGGACTATCAGGCTATGGGTAAACTAATAAGACACAGATTATCATGCCCATTAGTGGTTTAGACAGGCCTTGCCCGATCACGGTTGTTGAGCCAAAGAAGAAGAATAATCTGTATGTTCAGCTGTTCAGCATCAATACTCGTGTGAACATACTAACAATTAAAAAAACACACTACATCCCTTTATTTAAAAAAAAAAAATAATTACCTCACTGCCCTAAGAAGTATGCAGCAACCAGCAATTTTTAAAGAGCATCCTAAGGACAATTCCACACGCGCCGACAGCATTCCATGCTCCCAAACCCTGCTATTAACAAGGTTCATGGCTGCGCATTAATTTGCTTCCACATACCATGTTGGGGCGACTATATGATGCCGTATGATATCTACTAAATTACAACCAACAAACCTTACTCACGGCATCATCGCACTGGTGTGGAGAGCAGCAAACCGCAACATTGCCTCAAAATTATCTCCTACGGCATGATAACCTAGTAACGGGGAGGGGTGGAAGTATTTTCTTCCTTATTTCTGCCTGACAGGAAGCACCAATCCACCCTCGATCCCGAGATTATGTTGCACGAAATTAACTTTCAAGATGCGTTGGGATAAGAACCATTACTCCTCCACCGTTTCCATGGCGGGTTAGAGTTTATGCTGCGACTCACCGCGTGAGACTCGTAATAAGCAGTACCGCTGGATTAGACAAGAGATGCCCCGGTTTGGTTGCAGTACCATTGACATGCCAGGATCGTCGAGATGCAAACAGATTGACAATGATTTCCAGTACGTCTTTTCGTGGTGGAGCACGATCGCATGGTCGCATCGCTCCCGCAACATTTAATCTTTCTTAACCCATGGGCTGCGTTTGAAATATTGTCGTGCGAACGATTGGAGCTGACGAGGAAGGTTTCCTCACGGTTCAAGAGCAAACATACGTCCTGCCATGCTCGCCGGCGACTGGAATATTTTTTCTTCATTATTAATTCCATCATATCACTCACAACAGGAACGTACCCGGGGTCAAGCGCACAAATTGCCGCTTGCTTTAATTTGACGTTTGATACGACTCAGTCCGGCAATTGAAATCAGTTTTCATCTCTAGCGACAGTTAACTGGGAGGGCATCCTCTGGCGAACAGGTCCGGCAGACACAGCAGACAAGATCGTCTTTGTCGATTGAAAACCGATCACTGGCGCCAGGGGTGTAGGTTTGCTGGATGCTATTTGAGTGTTTACCAGCCTGTTTGAGTGTTATGATTATGTATTATTAATTGTATGATTTATGTGGGTTGATTTTGTGGATTCTAGTGCTTCTAGTAGGTACACTAAACGAATATGTTATCCATTTAACTGAAATCAATCATATATTTTATAACGACTTCTATTCCATAAAACAAAAATACATTAGAATAATGAAAAGCTAGTCTCACCTCCCTGCTGTTTCCAACACATTTATATTCAAAACAAAACGGAAGCTTTTCCCAGTTTGTGTTGCGTAAATGAATTGAACATCTCCAAATTGAAGTGTGTAGTCTCTTGTAAAGCAATGTATATCAGCACATCGTATCCATCGGATGTCAAAACTCGTGCAGAAAGGGACAATACCGCAAAACATCGCCGATACTCCGATGTTAACGAGAATGTTTAGCTTTAATTAAACCATTCATTCGGCAACGTTAGCAGCATGATGCAGATTGCTTACGCCTATAGGCAATAATACCTTATCAGCTATCAGTAAACGTGTTTATTTCTGATGTTATTGCATTGAAGCCAACACTGCCGTTGATGCATGTGCATGTTAATCCAATGGCATCCAGGTTGATGCTTCGGATGCTACAAGTGAGATCCAACATCAGTTGGTCAATTCGTAAGTAAATTGTTGCAGTGCTTTCCACGAAAAGCTTCCAGTCGTCTTGACTTGCTTGCGGGTAACTCCGTATTCAAACTGTTGGTAACGCCGTTGCTCAAAAGCTAAACAGCTCGAGCAGAGATTATCCATGACTACAACGGAAGCTAGACAGTTGGTGGGAGCCACTTTTTCCTTTACGCTACCATGCCCAAAAAGTAACTCATTAATATTCATGGTTTATGATTATTATAACATTATGCTAATCGAATTTTATCTCCTACAGAAATAGAGCAAACAACAGGGTTGCTTTGTGGTGAGGCTATTGGTAGAATTGAAGGGCGCGCTTGAAAGCTTGGGGAGTTTCTGTGAACAATACTTGAAAGTGCGTGTTTATTGTATGGAGTTTACATATACATTGCCTTTTAAAAGATTTATAAAAACTGCACTGAATGTTGGACAAAACATTGTGCTGGAGGGCTTCTTTACTTTAAGTAAACATCAAACATATTTGATATCAGTAATTTAATTTAATTTTATGATGCAACCAATTTGGATCCCATCATCCAATTATGCGCAGCTCAACATTGAAATGCAATCTACTAGTTGAATTGCTGATCAATTATGATTACAACACAAAGAAGATATTCCAGTAGAGCGTGTTGGAAACGGTATGTTTCAAATTATATAAAATAGAGTACCTCGCATGTCTCCAAACCAATACATCATACCACATGCCGTAGAGTAACAAATCCCTTTTGGGAAGCAACAATGTTGCACATGTTTCGGTTACTATCTTTCTATTCCTTCGCCTCTACCTATGCAGCGATCTACTTAATTTGACTCCACCACTTTGAAGATGCTTTTTCTAACAGGCTACACACGCACATCTTGTTTCTGGATTATTTCACTATCTAGATAACGCTCATTGTAAGCTGTCAATTTAATCTACAGCTTCAGCTGATGGATCGTTACAAACAGGTTGTTAAATTATCATATCAAACCATTAAGGTAATCCATCACCCGGGCCCATCTATAAGGCATCTTCGCTCAAAAGTAACCGGTGCGTTGATGAAAATTGCATTACAGCATCCATCCGAAAGGGGGAGGTTGGCTGGTCGTCTGGCGATACTTGAGACCCTCGTCGTGTTTAAAGTGATTAATTTCTGTCTCCTATAATTTACCTTGCATCAGGGAAGAACCAGTATTATCGAACGCATGGAGCTAAATGGATCCCAATAACACTGATCTAGTTAAGGCTCCTATGGTAGTACATTCATATATTTAACACGTTCTACTCGGCAGTTTTAATGTGGAAAAAAGAATTAAGAGAATAAATTATTGTTTCCCATTTTTGTCCTCAGCATCATTTCTCACAGTGAAATTGTTCATTAATACAGCTATTCCTCCTTCTTCTCCATATGACGTTCGATGATGTTCCATTGTAGTCCGTTTTTTTCTTTCATCATTGATCAATTTTGACTACGTGTAATTATATTTACGGTGCGTTATGATCGAATATATTAAACCAATTTATCGCTCCAGAAGGCATCAGCGAAGCATTAAAGCAGGTTTCCACAAAGCTATCAAATAAAACAAAGAAAGAAAATGATGGAGAGGGAAAGCGTAGCTATCTTGGTTGAAGATTTTAATCCAATTGAATAGTTTGCTTCTTTATAAATAGAAAATAGAAATCTCAGCAAAATCCATTCCTTTATTCTACTAGCAGTGGATTCATTTCCGGTTAAAAATGCATTCCCGGTTCGAAAATTGGAAAATGTTCCCAATTGCTGTGCATGTGCTCGCGCGGCTCCCTATTACGTCAACATTTCCTGGATCAGGGAACGAGTCAAACAAATTCTTTGTTTTGTGCACTATAATCCTTCCTTCGCGTCCTTCCTTAGTCTTGTCTAATCCGACCATAAAAGGAACGACATATCCCGTCCTCCTCAAACACAATCAACCCAACCAATGCAAGGATAACTGTAGCGTCGTGCACACGTCATGTACGGTGGGTGGCATTCTGATGCATTCGCATTCTGAGTGCATCTTGAATTGCGAGGTACGCTCACTGTATTAGAACTTGTAAGAAAGTCGGTCGGACACAAAAAAACCGTCGCCTTTGTGCAAACTACATGTAGCAGCAACTCACTGTAAGAACCGAGGCAGCGTTGGGGTTTCCACATTTTCCGGGCTAATCTTTCCGGAAACGCGATGCTATCGATAATGAAAAATGCAAATTCCACAAAATCTTTCCCGACGTTGTCGTTTAGAGAGTGCATGGGTTATGAAACGTTCCTGCCGAGGTTGCGAAGAATTCAATCCGATTCGTATGGTTAGTAAGCGTACAGGGTAAACAGCAATAACAACTTCACCCTGCCCCCATTTGCGCCTTTGCTGTGTCTCTGAAAACATGTGTCTCCTTTAAGCGGGAGGGATATTATATTTCATCCCTTCAATAGATCGTATTCGTTCTAGCGGGACGAGATTACACTGCTTGACGCGACCAGTGTTTGCGGTTATCCTTAGCGAAACCGATCATTTAAGGAATCCCTCTTAAGAAAGGGTTATTTATTTTTCTGTTTAGCGACATTTTACACCATATTCTGCTGGGGAAAGGAGATCATCTCCATCATTACTTGCAGTCGTTGCAATACAAAATGCAATCATATTGTTTCATCCGTTCCTTTTACCGGCTGTGACACACACACACACACAGCATGACAGCGAAGAAAAAATGTGTCCCGTGTCAAATGAACAGTATGATTTCATTATTTTGCATCCACGTCAGAAAAGGAGTAAAAAATTCTCCCGAGATAGAAAAAAATATAGATTGTGTACAAATATTGACAGCATTGTCACAGCGCCGGTGCAGATATTGAATATGCATGCAAATAGGACAGAAAAAGCAGCAGCCGATTCGTCGTCCTGCATTTTAAATCAATTTCTAATTGAAGTCAAGATAAGGGCTTAGGGTGGTGGAAATGGCCAGCCCTTTGACGCCAAAAGGAATACAATGTTATGCACGCTGAATATTTTAAAATGCAATGTAACAGACTTCATTTCTTTCTGCCTTTTTCAACACCACCACCATGTTGCTGCAAACGCGATGGAAAAATAATGCAAAAATCTATAAGCATTTTAATCCACCAGATTGCATTGGACTTTCTAGAGGTGTCTGGTGCTCTCGAGATGGGCGTACAGCTCTTCTAGGCGAAAAGCATCTGCCAGTTGTACTTTGCTGTGCGGAGAAATGATGTCTTGCAGCAGACGAGAGCGATGTGTTTGCACAGCTGGCACGCTTTGGATAAGTTAATAAACGAAATGATGTATAATTTATGCAATCATTTTTCCATGAAAATTGTCGTTTATTTTACGGGAAAGAATCTCAAAAATTTGCGAACAACTTTTGTCAAAAAAAAAAATGCAATTCTACTCTATTGGAGCTTGTATTGGATATCTCTTCATTTTAATTAATTATTACTATGAAGCTCGAATTTTTCCACAATAAGCTATTTTTAAAGACACTCCTTACATAGGTAGTAAACCCGAAGCTACAAACATCTGCGCCCAACAAGTTGCCCTGCAACATGGGAAAGTAATTTAAATTTGTAATTTACCCATAACCGTTCCACCACTGCTATCGCAGCGCGAACAACTTTGATTGCAGCACTATAGATAGCGCACATGCAATCCCTCTTATTTTTGGCAACTCATTTGCCTTGCCCCCTATCACTGCGCGTGGAATCCATGCGACAACGTATGCGTCTTTTAACTGCGTAGGTTCCGCACCACGATCCAGTTACAGTTTGATGGTTGATAATTGTTAACAAAAGACCGCACAATCCTTTTGCGTACTCACTTCCCTTCCCCGCACGCTACCACCCATGAGGCGAACAAGCCCATAAAGCATAAAAAATGAGGAGAAATTTTGCTCCACCATGCAACGACGACAACGACGACGGTGTAACACTGGCATTTCCTCTTCTTCATGGTCCTTTTTTCCAACCCCAAAACAAAACGTTTCCTTTCTTTCTCAAAGTTGCTGCAAAAGGTGCTGCAGCTTCCAGCTTCGCCGTTCGTTTTGCAGTGCAATTGCTGGCAACAAGGAAGAAAAGCAACTCGAAGGAAGCCAATCTTTCACCGAACATATTCCCGCAGCAACCTGTAACCAGTCGCCAAAGGCCCGTGCATGGAGAGAATTAAGTGTCTGTAATTTTGAATGCTCTCCTTTAACCTCTTCCTCCCGGTCGGTGGTTTTATTTTTCCCTTCCTAAGTAAGGTGTCTTTTGCAAGTGAAGCCACTCAGCCGGCAAAACCGATGCGAAAAGGGCAACGTCACTGTCGAGGGCTATAGTGTGGTGATAAATTTCGAAATCTTCAACATTCTGCTCGTTCTGCTGTGCGTTGTTCGTCTGGTGAAGCATATCTCTCTTATGCATGGTGTTGCAATCGGTGAGAAATGAATGGCAAAGAAAGGCAAAATTGTGCGCTCCTTTTTGGCGCACGTTTTATTTCACGACCGTACGGACAATTCGCCAACAATCTTATTTTCGCACTCACACCTTAAGAAAGGGGACAGAAATGGCCATGGTCCGCGAATCAGAGGATTCTTCTGCATACATCTTCTGCTTTCCTTATTAACACCCAGCATATTTGTGTAATACGAGACAGACACAACCATGTTACTGGTAAGATTACATTTGAATTACATTTTGTCAAACAATTAAGCCGACAAAAAGTCATTTGTGTTGGAGTACCAAAATAAAATTTGTCGATTTTCAAAACATAGAGCCGTATTGTCAGCTTAGCCAAGCTTTCATACACAAAGCTCAAATGTTCGACACATGCTCACCGTACCATCTCTTCTTTCAACACAATATCGCTTTGTCTACGCGGAACTGTTACAACATTCAGATTTTTTATAGAAGCAGCTACGCAAACTAAGATTATAAATCTCATGTGACATTACGCTTTATTTGCTTCATTTCGTTCCCATTTCGTCCGGCTCTTGTTATAAATTCAGCACGAGTGTCACCGACATCATCGTCGTTTATTCCGATTGCCTTCGGTGGGCGTTCAGGCTTCGACACACATGTTTTCCGACAAGCAGAAAGTCACTTGCGCTTCAACGTCTCATTAGCCCTGGAGCCTCAATCGAGATATACAACGACCCGAAACCACCATTGCGTAATCTCCAAACCGGGCACAACAACAAAAAAACAACCGCAATGAGAAATAGTTAGCCTCATTATCCTAGATCAAGCCGTACGTTCGGTGTGTCGTGGCGCATGCAACATTGTGCTCATGATTGTTGAAGGCCCACTTCCTCAAAGGTGATGATCATTAGCATATGCTGCTTTCTTCATGCATTTCTTTCTGTGTCTAAGCCGATCACCTCCACCATGACCACCGTTTGTTCATCATTGTACGCCTCTCAGATTTATTCAGTCTCTCGTACACTGGAAATGATTATAAAAAAGGCGATCCCCGAAACGTCGAAACACCGACAGCAGCAGCAGCAACAACACCCAACGTCAATCATTTCAAGCATCAGAGCACACATGCTAAAAGAAAAGCGAGTATGAGTCCGCGGCCATATGTGTGAAGCAAACACGAAACCAAAAGCCGCGATTCGCTCGAAATGAACGTGAGTGGTGAAAGTGAACGCTACAACTACATCGTACAAACTGTCATTCAATTAATCAAAAACAATAACAAACACCGGTTCAAACAGACGCCACCGAATAAAGCTCCAACCTACGCCACGGATACGCGTCTGGGTGAGGGGATATGCCATTTGCATTCCGACCCTCTCGCTGGCAATATTGGCAAGAAATGCGTTCTTATCTATCGGAGCAAATCGATCGAAGGATCATGGAGCACCCTTCTTTCCTTCTCCTCGTCGGTCCCATCGTTCGACATGAACTTGTTTCTCTGCACCGATCGGAAAACCGATGCGATAAGAGTAACGGTGGACATGCGTCGTCAGCTTTATCGCAGCGAGAAAGTGCTTACGTAAGCGCGGGGCGTGCACATGGTTTTATTATTCTTATTAATTCACTTTCATTTTCTTTCGCCGGTTGGTACTGATCTGCAAAAAAGCACCCACTCCACCCCACTGGTCCTAGTTTCCGGCGGGAAAGGATTAGCGCGATTGTATGTTGTGATCTTGATTCGAGTGGATGTTATTAGCCTCGCTCTGTGCTGGTGCATTAGTGATGCGAGGGGTGAGCTTTGAAGTGGGTGTGAAACGGTTTTGCAACCACGAATGCGCTATCATATTATGTTTCAATCGTTGATTTTGCGCATCGCTTGAGCTGTGACTTGTGAGCACGGTAATTTAGTAAGTTAAGCGCGCCATTTGCAGGGCGTATGTAGTGCCGGCTGTGGAACTAATCGGAGATAGCGTGTAACATGAGCTACTGGAATGTTTGATATCTCGATCAATAAAGGAAGCATTTCATTGTAGCGTGGAATGGAATGTGCTAGAAAAAAGGAGTAAACCGTTATTACGTAGAGTATCTTACCAAAGGTTACAAAGGGACATTTTATAAATTAAATTTTCGCACTAAAGGCACATCATTGCAATGAATCACACCCAGAAGTCATATATTTTCAACCTCAAGATCTCTTCTTCTATAAGGATCCTATGCAAAAAGTAAAAACTATAAATTTACTATAAATAAAATGATGCTACAGCTCATATTAAGTTAGCATAATCAGCACTGTCCTTCCAAATTTTTCTCGATTACAAAAGATGCAATACAATACAAAAGATGCCAAAACAAAAGAGTAAAAATAAAAACATAACCCACCATGAGAAAAACACTACGGTCAATAAAGCACCCTAACAGAATCGGAGAATGAGCCCGTTGAGGCAGTCAGGAGGATAAAGGAGAGTATGTCCCACGACGAAAGTGTCATGGAACCGGTCGACGGCATGCTACGTGAAATCGACACATAGCTTGTTACAGTGTGTACAGGGAGTTACTAGTTACATTATTATATACATATATAAAAACATTTTTTTACTTCACGTACACACAAAGGAACTGCTGTCACTTTTGAAAATCAAACCAAATATTAATTAGTAGAAAAAATATGGACACAGATAATAGTATTGTTAAAAATTGAACCACACTGTACCGTTTTTCGATCATGTACCCTTCCGAATCGATCTTTTTTAAGCCCGCATCCCTTCAACCCCGCAAAAGATGCTGAATTGCTCAACACATACACTGTCGTTCTCCAAACGGTCTACGGAAACCCAGGATGAGCTGTTGCTGATGCTGCTGCTGAGGGTGTTTTTCCCGTTGTCCACAAACGAACCGAATCGCCTTATTGGCCCACGGTCAAGGTGGTATGGTGAAACGGGGTAAGATAAAACTTTCTTATGAAAAATGCTGCGACGCGAATGTTGTGATCGAAGTTCAGCGGGTGGCAAGACGTCGTCGTCGTCGAATACGATTGTTTTGCTTGTGCGGCTCGCTGGGTAAGCCGTTGGTATCGACAGGTTCGTCCAGGCGTACCTTCCAAGCACCGAAACCAGACCTATTCGAAGACGAGAAGACCAACGTTCACTTCATCGCGTTTGATATGCTGAAGTGAGTTTTTTATATGTTGTTTTCATTTTTTGCATTGTGTCTGTTGGTGCAAACGTTTTTTTAGATGCTGTTTGTGCCACACACACACTCCCGTATTGGAAGTAAGATTAAATCATATCTCAAAAACCTCGTTCATCCTCCCGTTAGGGGAAGCATTTGTCAAACGGAATGAAATCCCATGTCGGCGTGTTTTTCGGTACCACGTGGCAAAAAGACAACCAGCAACCAGGACAATAGCCCGACCTGCACCTCCGCTGGCACATCATTCGTTTTCTTCGCGCGATCACATTTGCCATTCATTGCGATGCATCGCTCGAAGATACGCCGCGAAACCTGAATCACCCTGAACATGACCGCCGATTTGTTCGGGGCCACCTGCAATGACGAGAAATGCATTCCGTTGCGCGTTTTGAAAGGCTTTTTGCTTCCTCCCTGGATGATTGCTGTACGCCCCGAGGGAAGAGTTTCGGTTATATTTTCTGCGTCTCGCACTAGGCAACACATCCGAGGGGTGTTATCAGTTTCCTCAATCACAAACTGAGCTGCCTGAATGCCGTTGTTGGTGATGTTGAAGAGGTGGTTTGTTTTTTGGTAGTTCTTCCTTCAACAGATACACAACAAGTGTTATTCTTTCTTCTGGCTGGTTGGTAGTGGCATGGAACGAAAAGGGCAAGCAAAACAGGTTTTTGATGAAAAGGTTTTTTATTGAGTTGTGTCTTTTCAGTGCAGTTATAGCCATCTCGCATTCTGCCTGTGATGAATGATGAAACTGGAACCTTCGTTTTGAAGATGTTGTACTGTGCTCGATGGTTAAAGAGCTTTTAATTTCTTTTGAAATTGATACTGCCATTCTATAATCAAGATGAAGTTAAAATACATTTAACGCTTTATTATTAACATTTAAAATTGGCTCATGCAAAAACCCATTCAGGACAGGACAGGAAGTACAGAAGTGGCGAGATAGGCGCAGATTGTGGTGGCAAATCAATGTTGGTTTAAAATCCAATTTGAAAGGTAAGAAATATTTCAGTTATCATGAAATATTTCAACATAGTTGACAGCGCCACCTGCACGTGAAAATAAATTTGAACTACTCGTTTTGCAAGTTTTCGTGTTCTTTACCTTCTTACTCAAAAGGTCATCACTTCGAAGCACATCGAACTCAATAAAATGTGTATAATCGTTCCAAATAGTTAAACATTGCTGCATTTATTTGTCATCCATCCAACATGCACTTTATGAACACTTTTTCCTGGCAGTGAACAACATCGTTTTGTCGAACACACATTGTGGTGTTAGTACGGTGGATTCTTCTCTCCTAATATGTGCTAATATTTTTTGTGAAAATCAAAATCATCATCGAAATGATGATCATGATCATTGAACCCAGAATCAATGTAACGTCGATTGTGCACGGGGCTAGAGCTGAGTGGCCGACAACCGATAGATTGTGGACCGGTTCCAATGCCACCACTGGCCCCTGCGCCCGCCAAAATATCATCGTATCGCGACACGTGCGTATCACCGTGCGTGGCCAAAGGGGATGACGAATCGTATCTGCGATTGGACAAATTAGATGCACTGTGATGCCGATGGTGATGATGATGGTGACCGTGACTGCTGCAGACCGATTGCAGTTTCTGCAAAATGTCCGAGTCAGCACAGTCCGACACGTGTAGCAACTTGGCGACCGATGTTCGGAAGACCTGCAGCTGCGACAATCGATGGTTTGTGTCTGCCAGCTGCGATTTCACACGTAACAGCTCCTCTCGAAGATGCTAAACGGAAGGTAAAACGGTGAAGGAATGATCTTTCTGTGTGGGGGCGCAATTTGTGTCTACCTACCGACATTGCATGCTCGTCTCGCACACGACGATCGTGCGAAGTTTCCACTGCAGACCTGGCACGCGACTTGTACGCTGCCAGCTGCCCAACCAAACGTTCCCGCTCCGTCTCCAAATCGCACAACCGAGCCTGCAGCTCATCACACTTACGAGCACGCTCGAGTGCAGTAATCTTGTACTCGGAGGCCTCCGTCAGCTGAAGCTTCACTTCCGCCAGTTGTGCCTTTACTTCCGCCAACTGCTGCGTGGTTCGTTCGGCTTGCTTCGAGTTCTTCCTCGCCTTGTGCATCGCCTCATCCCGTTCGGTCTGCAGCGACAAAATACAAAAAGCTAAAGGTGTAATTCTTCCATTCTGAGAATTGGCAAACTGCAACATAAAAGCGCTAAGCAAGCAATGAAAAACTGTGCTCTAGTATGTGTATATACTTGTAAAGTGGCTTTTCCCCTTGCGTTATCCTCCAGCAGGGCAATTTTGCGCCTCAGCAGCTCGAGATGAAGATCACGTCGCTGGATCTGTTCCTTCAATACGCGCACTTTGCGTTGCATATGGTACAGTATGGAGCTCTACAAATGAAATGGGTATGAGATGCAATATGGTGGCGAAAACACGCTCAACGAGAGGACATACTTCCTTCAGTGGCAGATCGGTGCAGGAACGCTCGCGGCGTAACTTTGTCGCCGAATGGGAATGTGTAGTGTGATGATGATGATGGTGATGGTTGATTGCCTCCCAACAGTTCTGCAACAATGATCATGGTGTGGTGGTGATACATCGTAAGCTGTTATTAGGCTAGCGTGACGAATAAAGTAGGCTACTCACCTTATCACATGTCCCATGTACATGATGTTCATGATGGTTTGCCAAACGTTCAGCACGTTCGAGTAACGTTTCGCTGAGGATCGTTGTGTCACTACCCGGACCCGGTGGTTCCGTGCATTCGCTCCAACAGAGTGCTCTCGCCAGTCGCAATAGATACTCACTCAACTGCAATCCCAGAATAAACGTACATTAATTGAAATACGTTTGCCGTCTTATTAGATTTCAGCTCCTTACCGTCGTGTGCTCCGATCTGAAATGTTGCAGCTCGTGGCAAGCCTTCTCGAGTCGCTCCTCCAGATTCATCCGATGCTGCTCCTCGCTCTTTAACCGACAGCCACTGGCCTCCTGGTGTTCACGGTGCTTGGCTGCTTCCTGATGCTGTTGTTCACGAAGCTGTGACACTTGCTGCAAAAGTACCACCGAATGATCAAGCATGCGGCCGTTATCACACTACACCATTCTTACATCATGTAACGCCTGGTTGTGGTTGGTCAGGTCCCGAATTTTATCTCGCAAGTTGTTCTCACAAGGCTCACTTACGCCTACAATTGTAGCTATCGTACGCAGGAACTGTAAGCGTTCGGTCTGCAATCGATCGTAACTGTTCTGAAGTCGGCAGCAGCGCGATTCAAATCCTCGTAATTCCTCTGCAAAGGCAACAGTTGTGTAATTTGCATGTCCTTGTAGGACAATCCCCCCATCATTACCTCTTAATTTATCACCAGTTACTTCACATTCGGCTAATCGATCTCGTGTCACTTGCAGATCGCGTTCCGCTTGTCGGCACCGTCCTTCCAGCCCCTGTGACAATGACTGCAGTCCCTCAATTTGTGTGTGAAGCCGCGTCTTCTCCGCCGATGCAGCCGCCTTCGTACTCAACAGCTCAGACTCTGTCGATGAAAGGTTCTCGCAGGTACCGGCCAACTTTGCCCGCAGTCTCTGCAACTCCGACACCGTTTCGCCAGTCTTTGCAAGCACACATTCCGGCGTAAGGTGAACTCCATCGCACACGTCCACCCCCAACACTAGACAGAGTCGGCGCACTAAATCCTGCAGCTGACAGCGTGCCTGATCACGTAGACCCTCCTCTTTCGTTAGCTCACACTGCAGTCGGTGTAGCTTTCCGTTAAGCTCTTTAATCTTATCCTCCAGATGTCCCTTGTCACGATGTAGCGTGTGTACTACGGTTTCACTCCTACTGTGAAGTGTCTTCTCGCGCTGCTCGGTTGCTGCTAGTCGTTGTTGCAACGAACCAATCAGTGATGTCTGGCGAGCACTCTGGGCCCGCAAGGACTCACACTCACTCTCCTTAGCACACAGTGAGCTCTTCACGTCCGACAGTTCGGCCATGAGCCGGTCGCGCTTGTACGTCGATGCGGCCAGCTCACTCCGAAGCGTTGTGGCCAGGTCGATCGAGTGTGCCAAGTGATCATTGCAGGATGGTGGTGGCTGTAGATAAGAAAAGGGTATTATTCTACCAATAGCACACAGTAGAAATCAAAATACTCACGTGATGATGGTGATGTACCGGAGAGTGTGGTGTGTGATGTTTTGGCATATTCTGTAAGACACCCGCAAAGAAAAAAAAGCAGAAAGTAAGCCAAAAACCTTAATGTTTGACCTCATTTATTTACTGACAAGTTCAAACTGACAAGTACAGCAAGGAAAGAAAAGAAAAACCCAACACCACAACTCGTATCTAGCAGCACACGGTGGTCCTTATCCACCGCAAACACGTATGATTTGATTTCCATTTCCCCATTAAACAACTACCGGAAGTGAACCTGCCCGCCGTTCGGTGCTGACATTGGAATAGGGGCGCGAAAGGCACGACGAGCGTAAAAATCAGGACGTAACGAATTTTTATTTGTTTATCAGTGCTAGTGCCAGTTGGTGGTGAAGCACCCTCTTCTTACGTTTGACCTCGTTTCATCAGTTCGTTCTTGTTATTTCTTTTTTAGCAAATGACCGACTTTTTGGAGGTCTGTCTGTCTGCCATGTACAAAACAGAGCACCCCATTCCAATGGTAATAACAATCGAGGCATTCGAATTATAAATTACTATTGGAAAACGCTAGAAGGGTGTCGATTATACTGAATATGTTCTGGTTGAAGCAGAAAATTCCTTAATGATCTTTAAATGTATCAAGATTTACACAAAAATACACTTTTTAACATACTGTCTCGACATTGATTTAAGAAGTGGTGTTAAAATACTTGTAACAGATAACACGAATTTCTTTTGTACCACTAGTTCAGCTTTCACATTGGCATTCTGCACTGCAATGTTAAACATGTACGATTTTGTTTCACTTACTAGCGTGCTTTTATAACAAATCTTCTGTTAACATAATCAACTTCAACTGCAACAACACATGCAGCACATTTCACTTCCAGTGTCACTTTCACTTTCCCGCTGGAATCGACTTCCGCTTTTATTGCTTTTGTGAGGTCGTTCTTCCAATGCATTCATTTCGGTTCTCTTTCTCAAACACACTCAACTGTTAGCACTGTATATATGTTGCTCATTCATTCTAATCAACACCTTTGGACACATTGACACAATTTCCTTTCATAAACAGCACCAAAAAACTCTCTAAACCCGATGCACGTTTTGCACATTTCCGGCCTGATGACGCCATTCGTAACGGTTGCACAAACAAATTGATGTTAGGAAAATGGGCGAAAAGTGCCCACTGCAACGTCTTGCATCCCTCTGCTTTGACTGCTTTGGCAAAAGTGCACGTTACCAGCACGACGTTCCGATGTGGAAGAAAAACTATTGCCCAATTTTCCAACGTTTCAAATACAAACTCTGACGCTCGTTGTGGACGTTCTAGATTGCGCCAATCCCGAAGGCCCTGGTAACCCCAGGGAAAGAGTAAAGTTTGATTCATATTATCGGATTTCTACTTCACTCCCGAAGGAACCATCACACCACCCCACCCCGTCCTTGGGAGTGGAGTAGCAGTTTGTTATGTTCCCTAAACGATAGCAATTATGTGTCGGAATGGGCGAACTGCCTTCGTTCTTCGAATAAAGAATCCTTTATTCCGGAACACAGAGTTATTTGTTGCAACAATTCCAATCAATATCCGCGTGTACTACTAGCGCGAAGTCGCCGGTTCGGGTGTGGCACTAAGTAACCTAGCACACTACCATCTCCTTGGTAACTTGACTGGCCTTTCCAGTTGTTTATTGTTTAGAATCTGGAAGCCTTTGCTCAGCAGAATTCGGAACAGTGTTAATGTTTTGTAAATCCTTTTTTACAATATAATAGGACTTGAAGTTATGAATCTTCATCACAAAATGGTTCCTAAGAGCTATATTTTGCCTGTTATTTTCATTTAAAAGTATTTGTACACTTTGTAACCATTGTTTTTTTTTTCTTTCCGTTAATGAATACAATCATATGTTCGACGATGCATTATTACCTCTTCGCCGCAGAGGATGTCGAATATTTCCCAATCCTTTTCGCTATTCCCTGTAGACTCATCGTCAGCTTTGCCGGACATGTTGCACACCACATTTACATTGTTTTTAACAACAAAATTCTTTAGCAGTTTCTAAACCTGTCTCGTATTTCTCAATGGATAACTACAGATTTTATTAACACTTCACTTTTTCGTAACTTGATTGCACAAATACACTGCACCTTTCTAAGCTGTGCAGCAAGCTAAAATTGCTATTAATACTGATTCACAGATGGAAGGGCATACAAAATTGTCTATGAGCAATTCAACTATGCTCCGTCCTAACAACTTCGTCTCAACGTGTGTATACCGTGTCCGCTTCTCTAACTAATTGACAAACAATCGAATACACAAACTACCGAATCAACCGACGGCGACTTCTAACAAGCAAATTTTCACCTTACGATTCAACAGAGGGACCCACACGTCGATCGTCGTAGTTGTTTGGTCTAATCAATCCGAAGCATTCCGCTGCTGCGCATCCTGCCTTTGCTTCCGAGCAGCGTCATTCCAATGGGGGGAGATGGTATGGTAGCGCATACATATAGAAATCCACCCTTTTTCGTTGGTGCAATTGGAACTCCGGACGCAACGTTTCATTCCACTCCGGCTTGAATGATGGTTTGTTGATTTTTTCGAGGGTGTTTCCAGGGAGAACGGATAAATGGTTTAAATTTAAGGTGGAATGCGGCTTGTTACATGTAAACAAAACATACCGATTAAAAATTTTGGTTGTAAAACAATATTTGTGTTTGCCTTGTGCCACACCCTACAACTCTATTTAAAGAAATACACTTTGCTGTCTGTAGAATAATAATAATTTACCATTTATGTTTTTTTTTTATATTGCAAGGAATCGTCCCTGGCTCATAATGTTTCAGCATGCAACTAGTGTCGCAACAGACGAAACACAGCATGCAGAACATTCAGAAATCGTTTAAGGACAACCACCGTCGGCCAAACCAACAACAGAGAACCGGTTGTTTCCTGATACTCTTTCACATCCTATTAAATCATCCGCCTCAGGGTATTCAGGGACGGTTAAGAAGAAGGTGAAAATAAAACAAGAAAAACGTATCCCATACTCAAAAGCCAGGCGAACAGTTTAAAAGACGAAGGTGCAAACCAACAAAATTGAAAAGCCTTACAAGAGAAATCGGACTCACAGCGAAGGACACAGGCGGAAAAGAAAGAATTGGTAGACCAGGATTGATTTACACACGCGTGTTGTCCAAACTCGAAAAGAAGCCCTTCGAAATGCTACCTTCCAAACGGGCTGCGATCCTGTTCGTATGATACACTTTTGAAACACGCCCTATTTCGGGCGTATCGAAACAACAAAGGGCCCTTTATCCGGAATAGGGCTTGCTCTCGAGGGTGACCATTTAAAAACGTCAAAATGATGGCGTTCCGCCTTTCAAGGGTTGTGACACTTGCAACGCCAAAACAAAAAAAAAGAACCGAAAGCCAATTGAGCTGTAAGAAAGAAGGACGCGCCCTCTATACCACCCCTTCTTTCTGTACGATGCGACAAAGAATCCTTGCGCAACGAGGCCGCGGGGCACGAGAAAAGTCGCCCATAAGACAAGAAATAGAGTCGTTCGAATCAAGAAGACGATTCACCCGGTGTTGCACTTCCCACCTGCATGCGACACTATTCCTTTCGTGACGTTCGTTTCGACCGCGGGCATCAAACCAACACCAACAGCAGCCGAAACGAGTCCGAAACTAATGGGAATGGAGGACTGTGAATCGTCTTCAATGCACCGAACGCGTGCAACCACACGTATAGGAAAACGCGCTTTTCCTTTCCAGCCGAAAAAAACACACATACTGCAATTGCTCTCTTTCGCACAGAGAAAAAGTACACACATACACGAACAAAAAACAGTCGGATCTTCCTCTCCCTGTGCATGGCTTCTTCATCGAAAGTACATTTCAAAATATTCAAAATAAATTACACGCATTCCCCTTGTGACTCTTCGCGCGCGCTCACGCACATGGGAAAAGGCATAGAGATGCGCATCATCATCGTGTAAACAGAAAGCGATTGAAGGGAGGGAGGAAAATCAACAACACCTTAAACAGCTGAGGGGAAAACAGGGTAAAAAAATGTGTACTTTGATTGGCGAGAAAGCGAGAGATAGCGCAATGGAGAGAACGAAATAGTAAGCTTAGCCCATCAAAAGAGGTGGCTTGTGCTATGAGAGTGTGTGTGTGTGCGCGCGCCCGATGTATCATAGCAACTGGGCTGGTATGGGATGCTGCTGTGAAGAAAAAATAAATATTCCAAGGCTTCCAGGCAACACGCAAGACAGACAGACTCTGCGCTATGCTGCGATCCTGTGAGAAACCTGCATACACGGAAGACCAAAAACGGCAATCGGCGATCATCTTTTAACATATGTTGTCGCCCTCACCCTAGCGAGCTCTCCCGGGGTGTGTGTATTCCAGTTTATCAGCCTTTTTTGTTCGCGTTGATTTACTTTCCATTCTCCATTTTCCAGCCTTTCTGCATCGATACATTCGCTTCCTACGAAGGGGCACGTTTCACTCGATTTTTTTTATCTCCAATCCCAAGAAGCTGTGTGTGTTTTTTTCTCCTGCATTTTCACATCTTTATCCCATCTTCCAGACGTACCGCTTCTCTCTTCTGCTTTAAGCTTTTCTTTCATGTTCCCTGCGTATCTTTCCGGTCTGGCTTCTTTTTTGTAACCTTTTACAAGGGACCAATATGAGCGAATATGAGCGAAAAATAAAATCACCCCTTTTCACACCCCCTGTAGGACACCCTTTTCCTCGTACACGATGCACACATATACCACCGGCATAGAGAAAGGGCGAAAGAACGCGTGCAGAGAGGCGCAATTTTTGTCCAATTCTTTTACGAACGCTACACGTGTCCTACCAAGACCGCATGCGAAAAATAATGTTCCCACGTGCGGGCGAAAAAAAACAATGTATAAAACGCACCAAACTAAGAAAAAAACCCGACACAACAAACAGAAGCCGCGTGGTGGTGATTCTATTTCTTTTTTTTTCGCGTACGGTAGCATTATCAAGAGGAATCGTTATCGTTTGTAGAAAGGAAGCAGCAGTCATTGTAGGGGAAAAAATCGCAAAGCAATTTTTTTTTTTTGCTTATTTACAAGAATGGAATGTGCTAAAAAAATGCTAGAAATGGCGCATGCTTGTTGGGCAGAGATGCGATTTTTTGACTGTGTGATTGGCGTCTCGAAACAGAAAAAAGTATAAAATCGGTGTATCCTGTCAGCAGTGAACGGAAGGAAGCAACGGGTTACAGATATTTGACAATGTTACAGCACATAATAGAAGAAACGTTAAACTTTTGAAAATTCACATTTTCAACGTTGAATTTGGTAAATAATAATAAGGTTTATTAAACATTGAAATTGTTATTTATTTTTTTATTTCAAAGAGCTCCAAAATATAATAAACTCGTGTGGAATATTGATTACGATTAATTACGCCATCATAATTCCGTCAAATATTTCGCATACTGCGCACGAAGCCCATCATCATCGCAATGCAGCTGCATCGATGCGCAACTGCATCACGATGCACTTTGTATGAAAAAGAAAAATATCTTTTCCCATCTCTTTCACTCACTCCACGACCGGCTTTAACCCACCAGACCTGAGAATGTAACACCGACCAGACTAAACCACTGGAAACGAGTAGAAGATATGGGGATGGAGAAAGGAGGGAAGAAATCCATTACACCGTGCCTGGAAGGGGTAGACACCGGCAGTTAAACTAACTGTACTCTGTGCTTTACATCGAGTACCAGAACTGCATGCAATGGGGCGTACTGCAACATGTACACGCGGGTTACTGTGTAACTGCATGTGCAAGTATGTGCTGCAGCTGACCTGCAGCTGTGCAGTAAGGGATGAATTGAGACGGGAGGTTAGCTAGTAAGAAAGCGCGGGTTTTTTTAGTGCGATCATGCAAACCACAAGAAGATGCGTTCCTGGTTCGATGCACCAAAAACTCCGGTGCCCCGGTTGTGCAAAGAAGATGAAGTCGAAGGTAGTCCAGGTATGTGTGTGTGTGTGTTTACTGTGTTTACTGACACGGCTACTCCCTCCAAGGAAGGAGAAAATGTGAACGCAAGTAGGAAACAACCCATCTCACTCACTCGCTTACTGTGCGATCTCATGAATGCAACTCATTTCCCCTTTTCTGCACGAATACGAGCAAGAAGGTACGATGCTCATCTTCTCTTCTCCGTTTGTGTGCTTGGTCTGATGGGATGCTGCTTGTGTATTGTGCCACCACCGTCTGAATCTGGTTCAGTGGAACATGAGATGAAGCCAAACAGCATCCCAAAGTGAATTAGCTACCAGGGCATCAGCCTCTCGTGCAATGTTGCTGCCCAAAAGGGAAATCAATAGCTCTCGTCTGTACCCATTGCTTATCTCGAACGTACAACGTCTTGGTGATTTGTTCTCATGTGTTCCTTCGCTTCCGGCTCGTTACCTTGGTGTGCTGTGCTCTCGGTTGTGATGGCTGCTAAAAAGGGGTTGTGAATTTGTCAATAGGGCGTACACATGGGCTGTCCATGTAGAACAGTTTCTCTGTTCAACTGGTAACTTTTAGCCTTTTTTCATTATGTTTAATGGTTGTTTGCTATGTTTTGAGTTATGTTTCCAAAATATTACCAGTTTTCTCAATGCGCTCTCATTTTAAAGCTCATTCGCATTTTGTGTCTTGGGTTTAAATGGCTTTCGTTGCTTGTTCCCAATTGCCGATACAACGCTACCAAGCACGCAGCAGCTGCATTCGCTTGAACTGCTGTAACGCGCGCGCTCTCTGCTACTCTGTCTCGTTTCTTCTTGTGGCAACGGCCCGTCAGTTCGCGCCCAAAAGTAACCCCTCTATTCCACCACCACTAACTGCGAATGCGGCAACAACGCGCGAACAAATCGCCGCGTGACGCGCGTAACCCTCCTGCGAACGCTGCCTTCCTAGTACCGAGACCTCTTAAATTCCACTTGCCGAGGTCTTTAAATGCTGTTGCGTTGTGGGGGCTGTGCAACTTCTTAGTAGCTCGCGGTTACTGTGGATCCATGTGGTATGTGTGTCTGTCATCCCCTACCCCAAGAGGTTGTGTGCCGCTTCGTTGGATTTTTCACGCAGCAGCAACGAGCTCGCGCGCGCAGTGACTCAATGCAGCTGCGTATGAAAGTCGAGCGAACGCGGGTACCATACGTTTGAGGGGGGTTGATGCGTTTTTTTCTTCTTTTCATCAACCCCTCCCCCTGTTCGTTGGTCTTTTCGGTCGCTTCAATTCACGCAAATCAAACGGATGGCGTGCTGTGTACGACGTCATGTGTTGGAGCAACATTAAAACGGCCCATGTGCGCAATATCAGTGCCCTATAGTCGCTGAATCAGCAATCCAACCTGTTTGAGGGGAGGGGAATGTTGCTCTGCACTGTTGATTGATTGGCAAAGGGGAGTTTCTTCTCCTTTAATCACTCCCCTTTCCGCGAAGGTGAGCACAAATAACGGGAAATGCCGATTCGAGGGCGAATCGGGAAAGCCCTGTTCGGCTTTTGCACCTGTCCGATTTTGTACAAATCAGGTAAACTCCGCTCCACCACAGTGCCAGGATTGGATGCACAACAGGAGGACGAAAGCCATTAGGCACCTGGTGGCTATACCTGTTGTCTATATTGGAGCCCGTTTGGGTGTACCTGCGCATACCTTTTTTTTTCTTGTTGGAACTACCTACCATTCGAAGCCTACTCGATAAATCTACCTGCGAAGCTTTCGGTGGATGGTGGCGTGTTTCACGAATGGTACGCTGTCTTTTCAATGGATTGATAAGTTGCTGTAATGATAATCATGCTTTTGCGTTTATTCCATCCCGTTTTGGCTCAAGTTTAAAGAAAATTGTTTGTATAAATAATCGATGAGTTATGTTTTATATATTAACGATACATAGCTTCGTAATGCAGACTTCCTATAATTTTAGAATATTGTATAAAATGGCCGACACTCTAACACTAATATCAGTGAAATACAGCATTCAACGTTGTTTGCGTGGAATGGAAAATAAACCATTTCCAAAACATTATTCTATCAACTTTTCGACACATTGAAAGGCTTTCATTGTTGTGGGCTTCATCACTTGGTATCGACCGAATCGTTTGGCATCCACGACCACCAGATCAAAAGCCTTCCCCTACTAGGCCTACAGCGGAATCAGCAGCTTCGACTGACACTGGTAGGCGCCTTCGTCCGGAGGCTTCGGGTTTTTGGGCTTTTTTTACATCTTCCACGGCCAGCCCAACCAGTGCCACCTGTCACGCCCACGCACACACACACCATAACCGAATGGTTGAGCATATCGTCGGTGCACACTACCGAGTACCAGCGCAATCGTATGTTACCTACCGCGATGCCTTCGATCCTGGCCCCATAGTGAGCCCAAAACAAAAGGGTTAAACGGCGCCGTTTGGGCAAATTGGAGCATCTTAACCAATCAGAGCGCACGTTGGCTGAAGCTCCCCAGTGGGGACAGCCTGTCTTTACATGAAGATGCTTGCTCTTGTGTGTAGCGAGGACCGTAAGCAACCCTCTCCCTCTGTGTAGGGGATGAGAAGCAATTTCTCCAGCACAGCAGAAAGGCAAATAAAAGGGGGTTGATGGTAATCGAGCCGAAACATTCGTTTGCGTCTGGGGTTTTGCAGCAGTTTTCCCCATCAGAGCAATCGGAACGGGGTAAAAAATAATTCCCCTTTTGGCAGCACGACGGACACGATCTTCGTAACCCGTTCAATGTTTTTTGACATTTGCACCAGGGTTGCAGCATCCTCCGGCAGACGACAGGGTACGGGAGTCTTGCCTTTTTTGTTACTTTATCGACGTTTCATCAGCTTCTCCTTGTTATGAACCATTCTGGAACAAAGCAAAGGGCTCTAAGGGCCATAAACAAACCATTCTTCTGCTACCTGTCTCGCTCAGGACGCTTCCATCGTGTTCTTCGGTTCATCACGGCAACATCATCCGCGGTCCGGTTTCCATTGCCTTCGTTACACCTTCCCACGTTGCGCGTATTCTTAGCACAGAGCACAATCGTGCTTTTGTGTGTGTCGAAATCTGTACCCCAATTCATCAGGGCGCCAGCATACCGATAGAGGACACGCACGTGCCGTGGCCACACCTACAAGCTTAAACACAAGTGCACTGGGATGGGTACACAGATGGCTCGGTGTAGCTCTCATTCTGCCAAACGGTTGGCGCATTCCACGGAAGTGTGTGCGGTTTTGTTCTTGTCGAAAGCAACTCCCTCCTTCTCTCCACTAAAGGGCGTCCCTGTGCGGTATGTACATTGGTTGCCCCCTGGCATGATCTGCACGAATTGGTCACATCAAATCAAACCGCTCGATCCATCTCGCTGGGCTCGTTTGGTTCGTGCTGTGTGCGACTGAATACAGGTTGATCAAGGCGAAATGTTACCACGGTGCCAGCACCTGATGGAGGATGTCCCGGGTATCCCGGGAAATGTGCGCTTGTACTGGCGGACGATTGTTTCGTGCACCCCACTGCATGATGTGTATAGCTTTTCTCCTTCTCCTGGTTGTTTACACGTCTTCGTCGGGTTTCGTTTAAAGTGTTTTTCGTCGATTGGTTCGCATTGCCCACGAACAACACATGGGAGAAGGATGTTGGTGAAAAAGTAGGGGAAAATAGGAAAACCTTCTCTTTCCTTTGGTGCGTTCGAACATCCTGTTAGCGAAAGCAGTGGTAAACTGAAAAGGAATGTAAAATGAATGGTGAGGCAAACAGATTTGACAAAATGTTTACGTACTCCTCTAGCAACGTTGCTTACATTCAGGCGCTAACGTGGAATGGTGCCGTTTGCTTTAAATAACCTATGCTGAATGATTAACCTTTACCTATCGCATTTTCGTTTCAATCTAATTAATTTCTTTTAGTCCTGGAAAACACATATTTTGAAGATGAGTGAAAAGGTCAAGGTTATTTATTAAACGAGCCTGCCTTCAATGCCAATAAACCAAGAAATGTTACGGTCTAGAAGTGAAAAGACTAATTTTAATTCCATAATTAAAGTACTTTTAGTTAACCTTATCTGGATTCTCCTTTGTAATATTTACATTACAAAAACTTATACAAAACATTGAATGATATACGTTTCGTTTCTTTACATGAACAATCGGCCTTCTTCAAATCAGTTCGAAGGCGTTTCTCTTGCGAAATTAGATAATCGAGTCGTCGTAGCCAAAGGTGTTCAAGCGTGTTGCGTGTGTCCGACAAATCAAATCAATACCACCCTGGGATGTAATTTATACCGGCAGGCAAAATCGTACAAGCTCCGCCTAAACTGTACACCTTTGCCATTGTAATGTTGTTCCACGGCAGAATCGATAAGAACATTTTATGGGATATAAGTTATGTTATAAAAAGAGATCAAAGGACAGAGACATAAATAAATCACAAAAACTTCACTAGGGACACGTTTTTTTTTTTTAGTAATACGTACTGCGATGTTAATGAGCAAAATATAAATCAAAAACACTATACCCAATGTAAATCAAATACTGGTACCATTTTATCACTGCACACACTGTCCGTTTATCCCATAAAAAAATGAACACTTCGCTCGCTATTCTGAAATACCGGGCGTTACCGTATCAAATTTCAAGCCGGCCACATCGAC
>KB700748.1:12054-29291 GCA_000349165.1 Anopheles christyi | reverse complement strand
ACCATCAAACGAATGCGTATATACAGGTAGTCCTCGAGTTACGCGGTCTCCGATATACGCGGATTCGGAGATACGCAGATTTTATATTGGTCAGATCTTTGAACAAATTGTACTGATTTCACACATCGACTTTCAAATGTGAAAAAAGTGCCTTTTTAAAACACAAAAACTATAAAATTATGATGTATTTCATTACTATTCCTACTCAATAGCAATTTAAATTGCTGATATTATTATTTTTAATGGAAATTGTTCATGTTTTATGGGTATTTTGACAAAAACACAAAACGAAAAACTCGACTTACGCAGAAATTGGAAATACGCGGTCTGGACGCGATCCGCCAAAACCGCCTATTTCCGGGACAAGCTGTAATTCTGTATCAAACATCCATAGTAAGTCCTGTAACATCCATAGTACCTGAATTTCAATGTCGAAAGATCCGAAGGATTCTAGACATTATATAATCCATAAATGACAAAATCTTTTTTTCTTATTTCAATTTGATAGCTCACATTTTTTATAATCATTTATATTGTGTACATTTACTATGATATCACTTACGTTAAAGTTGACTCAATTGCATTCTTCAAATTCTATATAACAAAGATTTTAAGGAAAAAATATAGTTTAAGTGATTATGATGAAGTATGGAACTGTACTGGATAGAAATCTAGATAAGCTAGACTGTTGTACAGCTCGCTTTTCAGGATTCATTGCATAGCTACATTTCTATCCAACTCTTGTCTAGACTTATCGAGCAAATAATGATATTTTCTTATTCTAATGGTAACCAAACAGATAACGGCTTCGTCAAGGCTGAGTATCGATTCCCATCTGCTGCTTCATCACATAGTTAACAATGATTATCGTGCTTTAGGCAACAGGCAACAACAACGTCAAATTATCTCTACTGTTTTGATGCTTGATGTTTTTCTTTTATTTGAACATTTTGCACTACAGTAATAACCTAGACCCGCAAATAAATTATGTAATCCTTTCAAAGAAAAGAGTACAACTACTAAATGAGAGGCGAGAGAGCCATATAGCTGCAGGCGCTGTATTTTGATGTGCATTTTGGTTAATAACCTTTGCACTTTAGTTGAATGTTCAACATATTTATTTCAAAATGTCTTAAAATCCTCTTACGTTTGTGGAATGCGTGTCCTCATGCTGATAAAATATTCATGTTCTTTCAATTTAGATATTCTCGAATTGCATTGATGCATCGTACAAAACTTATCGGCAAGCTAAACCGGCGCAGCAAAGATATAAGCATATTTTCAGACATTCATTCGACGAGAGTGGGGGTTCGGGGGAGAGTTGGGAGGCATTTTGTCTGAAAAAATATTATAATTCTTTCTTTTCCCACCTTTACTTTGTCATCTTCGTCGTAGGCAAGAGAAGCTTGTTGCTAGAAAATTATTATAGCAAATAGCTCATTAAGAATACATGCACTCACTGATGCTAATTAATACAGTTTTATTTTGTGTTTTGTAGCACATAGCACATTTGATATTTTGTGTATTGAAATACAGTTATGTAAACCTAGACCTCATAACAATAAGCTTGTATGATAATTTAGAAGCAAAATTAATTGTTGCCATCAATCTAACAGTCATTCACATACAGGACATGGGGTCTGCTAAAACGATAAATAAAATCAAAAATAAATAATCAAGACGGTTAAAATTAAAATGCAGCTGCACCTTTTCAGCGGTTAAATGCAAGACAAACCACTCAGAATGCTGCCGACTTGACGGCCAATTAATAATCATTTTATACACCTCCAATGTGAGCTACAATTTGTCTATTTCTGCCACTGTTATTTTGTAACACAAAGACTTACGAGGATCGTTTATAAAATGTTTTCTCATTCTTATGATTTTGTTTCGTTTCTTGCTATGCTGAATAGTCTAGCTTAACCTCCAATAGATTTGTCGGGTTCACTAGTTTGCATTTGTCCACTAGTCGAGACTTTCTGTTCTGTTGTTTATACAAGTTCTAAATATGATGTTTAGATTTCCATGAATTTATCTGTATGTTCACTATTTATCCAATACTTCGTGTAAAAAGTTTCATTTCAGAGCGTTTTTTTAATTTTATTTCGTGACTTTCCCCTCAAACAGCATCTGCTCGGCTATCTCTAATGATCTATTCAAAAAAACAACGTTCTCCGTATCCGTTAATCCAGTCATCAGTGCGAACATCTAGTCGGAACAATTCTTGACAATGCAAAAGTTCCTTTGCAGAATGGAATCCTTAGAAGCTTTACACGTATCTTTCTTATCCGGGTTCGTGTCATAAAGCACAGCATTCGGCACGCTTAGCATAAACATTAGTAAATACTTCGGTCTATGTTAGGTTGTTCTCGCCCTTGAGAAATAGCTTATCAGTGACGGTTCGTGAAAAGTGTACAAGTGACGGTTTTGCATTTTGAAATGTGTTTAACGTTTCGTTTATTGTTTAATACTCTGTCTATCACCCTTGCTACCCTATGTTCCCTCGCCTTTGGTGCGTCATGGCATCCATCTGCATGTAATGTACATTAAAGTGTGACGGTGCTGTTGCTTCCTGAAATATGTTTTCGTTCAGTTGTTACGTAGTTATGTCGGGATAATGCATTGTCTTGTCAGGGCTACTGTGAGATGCATGAATCTTGCAGATTTAGTATAATTGCACATGTGTTACGCGATATCAATACAATAGTGGTGTTGAAAATGTGGTTGTAAAGATTAGCATTAATTTGAACTAAGTGGCACTAGTATATAGTACGGAGTTTTTATAGTAATTGGAGCGATCCTGCAGTGGCCCTTTAACTTCACCTTCGGCCGCCTGCTGCCGAGCCTTCCTTTCGAGTTCCAGCTCTTGGGCTAGCGATTCTGTAAAAAAAACACAAAAGAGGAAAAAAAAATCAACATAACCATCTCGCTGTTATTCGTTATCCTTAAAAAAATTACATCTTTCTTGTGATATGCGAACCAAGCCCCACACAATAGTAAATTTAACAATTTTCTTTCGCAAAATTAGTTCTTCATCTTGATTCCTCAACAGTACTACAACTCCCACAGGCAAACCACACAGCCATTGCCCCGAAACTACTATAAAGACGGTCTGTTTTCGGGCCGTAGGGATCCCAGCATTACTATGATGGAATGTACTGCTTTCTTCTTCCTTTTTCACAAAACGCTTCTGCGGCGATTATCGCCTAGAGAATTAAACTGATTTGCCGGCAATTCAAGAGTGCGTGTAAGTCACTGAGAACGAGGGTGCCCACCCACCAGCCATCCACGACTCCCGCAAACAACCATACTGCCATTGTGCAGAAAATCCTGTTGTAAATCCAAAATAAGCTACTCTGCTGCGGCAGGTGATGGTCCCCTAGCGCGCGGCCTGGGACCAAATAAAAAAGTAAAACCGGGCGAAACAAAACTCATATCCCGTGGCAAGTATTAAGAAATTAAAAACAAAAAAAAGTCCAACCTCAACCTGGTGAGTCTACGTGATAAGAGAAAACGCGTCACCATCGTCACCCAAGGCAACAGATAGTACAGTAGTAATAAAAAAAAAACAAACAATTGCTCTCCAAGCGCACCCCCGACACGAATCTGGTTCTTTGGGGCCAAGAATATACAAACGATGCAGCAATGAACAAAAATGAAGGAAAGGAAAAATGATTTGGGACACCTTTACAATCAACACAAAAACCCGAACTGACGATTTTTGGCGATGATGGGGCCACTTTTTTTGCTGACTCTGTAGCGCACCCGAAGTAAATGGATCATCTCGTAGGCTAGCGTGAAATTGAATCAACTTTTTTCTGTTTATGATGTCTCACTTGCCATATCATAGCCTACTTTGACTGCAGCAGCTTCACCACCTTTCCTAAACATCCACATCCTCAACACCCTCCTTCAGGTATTAGACTCGCGTTGCCGGGCGGAGGGTTGTTTGGCATGAAACGTCAAAAGTAAAGCGAAGATTCCTTTCCTGTTGCCGCTGCTACGCCGTCAAAGATACCATATCTTTCGCCGGAGCTTTCTTTCACGGTTGTTTCTTTTCGTTGGCTAAGCCTTGCGGCAGGCGCCGCATGTGATTTTCGGATTTTTTAACTTAGCCACGGAAAATAAAAAAGGATACACCATCGCCCGTACTTAGAAATGCATGAATTTACTGCGTACTCAGGCAGCTTTTCACTTCACGAACCCTCCGCTGGCGCACGGTGTTTTCCACCGAATTGTTGTTCCATCATCGTCCCCTCGTTCTGAGAACCACGCAGAAATTATTTGCCGAAAGCGAACCATTTTCTCCCTTCGACACTCTGCTGACCCTCACCAGCCCTTACCTGGTGCGATCCTGGCCCTTTTTCCGTCATCGTCAACCATAACCATTATCTGAATATAATAACACAGCGCCGGCTATGCCAACCAACTGATGGGAGGAACGAGCAAGACGGTGCAAAAAAAAGAATAAATTGGATTATGTTTATGAAAAACATTTAATACAAATACATGCAGCGACAGGAGAAGTAATGAAAGGGAGACGGTGCTACGTACGGGCCTCGAAAAAAGAAAGTATCTGTTTTGCGTTCCAAGGAGTTACAATGACGCACACGCAAAGCGAAACATGGTACAAAACATTTATGGCTGCATGTACTTTAGCAGCAACAAAACAGTATACCCTCCTACTATAGCCCTACCCATGATGAAAGGAGCTACCATCTAGCAGAATCGACCAATTTGCTTTGTTTTACTTTTAATATATATTTAAATTTTTCATCGACAGAAAAGTGTAGTACTGTCGAGTCGTTATTAACCTCGGCAGGAAAATTGCCGAGAGGCTGGAAAAGAAAAACGCTCTAACCTCAGCTCAACTTCACCGGCACCAAGAGAGAAGCAAATCAAACGACAACGAGAACCAGCACGGTGAAAGTGGAAGAACATTTCGTCCGAAAACCGATTAGTGCGTGCAAAGGCGCTGGCTGGCGGCCACCCTGAAGAGTTTGTTCTCCCCTCGGTCGAAATGGAAAAGAAATAAAATAAATAGATTGATGTAAAATTGCAAAATGATTATGAAAATGGATCTAACTTCGTTACGGCGTTACGATTGACATCATTATTGTCATCATTTGTATCGAAGCACAGCCTCACTCGCCGCTTTTGCGGATCCTCTTTTCTATTTCTCCTTCTGTCTATCTTCCGTCGTTCAGCGCGAGGCGTCTTGAGGGCCACTTTGTTTTCCCACCACAACACTGGCATCCCCTTTGAAAACGACCCAGTTCGTTTTGTGCGGTAAAAATACTGGAGCTGGGGCTTGGTTGGCAAACAGCAATTGCGCGGTTCAACGATTTTCAATAGCGCTGATAATGCAATTTGTGAAATTTTATGAATGCATGAGCCATTTGCATATCGAATGTCGCTCGTCGTTTGTTGTGTATAATTCAAATCGCTGCACTAGACCCTTCCCTTATTCCCACCGTCTCGCTCTGCTACTTACCGGAATAATTCTGCCAGAAGGCTCCGGTGGCCATGATGTCGAGACCCGGATAGTTCCACGATTTACCTTCGCTGATTTGAGGCTGAGAAGGCGACACTTCCTGGCTCGGGCGTGACGATGACGATAGGTTTGGCGCAGGGCTGTCCTCTTTCGAGTACCGCTCGGACGACGATGCTCGACGCTCTCGCTCCACCTCTACCCGATGTCTATCAGCACGCAAGGACTCTTCGATAGCGACCCGGTCGCGATTTCGATCCGACGACGAGGACGATTGCTGATGATGAAGCTCTCGCTCACGTTCTTGTCCTTTATCACGTTGCTCTCGTCTGTCCCGGTCGCGCTCGCGCTCCTTTTCCCGGTCCTTCTCACGTTCCGAATCGCGCTCATGCTCCTTCTCACGCTGCTGCTGATCGCTACTTATGTTTTCTATCATAAAAAACGACACACACAACACACCCGTATCATGTCACAAAGTGGGTCGATAACAAGGAGGAGGATGCTTCAGGAAAATGCTCGCTGCTCCGATATCGCTTACCTGCAATGATTCGCAGTGCTTCAGCCGGCGCGCCGGATGCCTTGATGATGTCCTCTAACTGAACTCGCCGCTTCCGTTCCCCGTCAAGCCGCTCCTGTATCTGTATTCGCAACCGACGTTCCTTTTTGAAACGCTTTTGGTACAGTGCTAGAAGGAAGAAGAACGAAACCACGATAAAAACAACATCCCAACCCTTGGACGAGCAAACGTTTCATCATTTTGATTAAGTTTCCATCCAACTTTAAATTATGTGATTTATGATGCTAAATCGTTGACGCATTTCATCAATCATTCCGGCGGCATGAAGATAGAAGTGAAACCGGTTGCCACGAGCAATACGAAACCGCCATTCCATGGAAAGTGAAATGGTGTAAAACAAAAGACAAAACAAATACCGGTCTTTAAATCCAACTTCGTCGAACCAATTTTAGACAAACCAGTCAACAGAAAAAAGTAATGCTGCCGAATTAATCAGAATGTATTGGCAATGCAGTGCACTGAGTATCATCATCAAAAAGAAACTCTAAGAAAGCTGAATCACTTTTTCTATGTTTGGACAGTCTCATAACACACTAATCTTACGAGATCGCGCAATCTTGTTTCCTTCGCCTTACCTCTTAGTCGCTTTTCGTCGGCCAACTGACGTTCGAATGAGTCTTTCACCTCGCGCTCTCTGATTACGTCCATCTTCAGCTCGGCTGTGAAACGACAATTGGCAATAAATATGTAAAGAGAAAAATATACACATTTGGCAAAATATAATTAAAAATCTACCGAACTGTTTTCCCCAACCAGTTCGTCACATCCCACCAAACGACCACAGGACCTCGTCTGGCACCGAACCAAACACACAGCAAAGGCCACTACATCTGATCCATCCATCCATCCGAGCCTTTATCTATCAGTTTGCTCATCAATTCCCTGAATATGCTCATGGTGTTTCTTTATAGTGTAGTGTTTTTCTAATTCGAGCTAATCGGAATCATATCGATCATCGCGCGAAAATGCCCACTCGAGGACTTTCATCCCTTGGTTTCCGAAAATGCACCGCAAAGCATAATCGAAAAATGTACGCTGCTTCACGGAAAATGATAGGTTAATTCGCGTAAACATTGCTTTTTACGATAAAACAACTGGCAACGATCATTATTAGTTGATCAGGCTGGTTTCTTCTGTTTTCCCATCCTCGCTCATTCACGGGGAAATGCAATTTCGGAATTCCAAGATTCATCCCAAAAGGAATAAAACATAATAAATTGATGAATTTTCAAAACGACCACTTATGCAGACTGCCATTCCTGTAAAGGGATCCATCATGCGTCAGTCCACAGACTGGTGTCGTCAAGCAAGGAGGGAGCATAATAAACACAAAAAACGATAGTGGAATTGAAATCTAACATGTGAAGCAGTCGATCTCTTTCGACTTGCAAGAATTTGATGCCCCGCGAGCTCTGTGCATTAAAACTAAAATCGTTTCCTCAGACCCTCAACCAAATAAACGAGCCTCCCAGAAGGAGAGAAAAAACAAAGGCGCAAAATCGATAACAATTATCTTTAATTATGGACCCATAAAGTGAAATCGTTTATCTACATTCATATTAAGGCACAGGCGCATGAATTGCCCATCGATCGATCGATTGGCCGTGGACGAAGCGAAAGACATAACAGACGGACGGCGTCTGAGTGGTATTATTTTGAATCTCAGAATTCCACCATTTGGGTTCATCCCCAAAACATCACCACTTTCCACATCAAATGGAACCCAATCTGAAGCGATATGATAGCTAGAGTGCACTGTCCGCGCCCGACCATAATCTCGATCTTAGCTCAACCCATACCCACATATCTTGCCCAAAATTTTCGATGGACGAAAAGATGCATGGATCACTTGTCGCATTAGGTATTTGCCAAGAGCCCGTTGGGCCCGCACCTTGCCGAATTGGATGCCTAATCACATCTTGACAAATTTACCTTTTTCGTAGGACGTCTGACGCTCCTGCTGCCTAGCATTGTCGGCCGCAACCTTCAACAAGCCTTGAATGTTTCGTAGCAGCGTCTCGGTGGACGATATGCTCGGATCCTGACCGGGTGGAACAGCGCCAACAGCAACACTAGCCGCCAAGCTCGAATAATTCAACGCTTGCTGTCGATGAGCCTCCATATCCTGCGGGACCGGGATGACGGCAGGCACCGGTGAATGAATGTCCCGCTCACAATCGCTGATGTCTGTGTTGAACGGATTGCAAAGCATGTAGCACCACATTTACGTACGCGATGAAGTGCGTTTCAGAAAGCGAACAGAATGTGGCGCACAACACCACGAGGCGAAAAGGTACCTACCTTCGTCCTTGTCGTTGGGTTCTTCCGTGTCGGATATGTTGGCTTCACTCATATTTTCGTCCTCCTCGTGCACAGACGGTTCCGGTGAGATCGGGTTGCTTCGTTCACTTTGAGCTCCACTGCCGCCGCCAGTTCCACTAACACCACCTCCCCCACCACCACCACCAACCCCACAACCACCACCACCACCGCTAGCGCCACCACCCCCATGATCCCCTATACATGACTTGGACAGGTTCAGTGCAGGACTCTGGCCGTTCGGAGAGTCTATCAGCGGAGGGCCTGTCGGGAAAGCGCATAACAGGGAAAATGAAATGACAGAACGTTATTTCTTTTCCTTCCTTTACAAACGCATGGACATGGACGGAGAACCGCAGGATCACCACACGTGACGAACCGGGGGGTACCATTTCCACTTACCGCTGCTCTGTGAGCTCAGATCTCGCGGCTTGTGGTCAACGTTTGGTGTCCTGTCATCGCCCCGCTCCTCTCGCAGTCTAAGCTCACGCGATCAGCAAACACCGACAATGACGATGATTTCGAAAAGTCAGCAAAACAGATAAGAACACATACACATACGTTAGTGGAAAATATAAATTATATGCGCAACCAACCCCACTCATTCATTTCGTAGTCTGTTACGATCGATTTGTAAACGAAGACAACTGGCAAGAGAACATTAATATTGTTTATCTCGAGAATGTTCCACGATCGATTATTCTCTTGTGCGACTTCCGACTCGCGCCCGTCGCTTCGTTCACAGAGGGTTTAACACAGAGCCGGTGTACTCACCTTTCGAGATGCTTCACAATATCCTCGTAGGCAGCTCTGCAATTTTCCCAAATCCCCGTGTGATGCGACCTGCGAATGAGCAACTGACTGGGTTCATGGGCTTTCGAGGATAGATACGACACAACACACCTTGCAATCGCTTCCATGCCGGGAATGTTCTGACCTTTGATGATCGACCCATCCGGTCGCTGGATGCCGTGTGGGTTAACGCCAGGGCTCATCAGCGGGTGACCACCGGCGGCCGGGTGCGGGTTCATCTGCATGAACGGTATATGATTCAGATGCGTTGGGGGCGCATTGTAACCGTTTGCTAGCAGTGGGGACTTATCCAGACGAGGCAGATCTAAGGGCAGAAGAAATGAATTTGAGCGCGTTATTATTAAAATTAACCTCGAGTATCAAGTTTTGGGGATTTGTCATTGTTTCTACTAATCTAGAATGGCAAACATCGTCTCGTTCTTTTTTGTGTAACCATTATTCAATCACGCATCAAACTGGAAGTCTAGCTTTCGATCAAAGTATTCTCTACAATCGTCCGAAATTGGCAAATTCTTTCGCAATATGATACCGCCTATCCACCAATTCTCTTTCCTTGTCTAACGCTTCTGCTTCCTCCTCCATCCTGTCGTCCTTCGGGCATTTTTCCTTTGCGCTTTGGCTGGTGATGGAACCTTTCATGTATAATCATTTTAAACGTTTCCAGCTGTTATTTATTATTATGTATTCCTTTTGCTGTTGCATCTGCATTCACTGCGCTCCTCTGTGTCCCATTATCATCATCGCCAGCGTTTGTTGGGTGCGTTCCACGACTCTCTGCCCAGACCCTCTAATATTTTGCTGTCGTTCGCGATACAATCGATCGTCAGTTCGTTGGAGTGTCGGATCCGTATGAGTCTCGCACGGAATGCGTCTGATTTGAGGTGCCTGAATCGTGTTTTACCTCGATGGAAGCTAAAGCCGTAAATCTATTAACATAAATATTTTGCATCGACTAAAATAATAGGTGATGCCCTACACGCTTATCAGCGACGTATTCTTAATCGGACAATTATTAGCGATCCGTCGTTTTTATGTTTTACAAAGAACGGTACACAAATATGTGATGCATAGACACTTTTTTGATTATGCAAATTATAAGTATGCATAGCATAACACAAAATTCGTAATGCCGGCTATACAATGTTTAGCAATGCCGCACATATGTCACGTGTTATACCTGATACCGTTTAACAACATTACCGCCTATAACGTTTATTAAAATGGCTGACGTGGTTGGGTAAGAATGATCGATGTTTTTCGCAAAGTGATGTATCATGAATTTAAATTTAAATATATACATAAGCTAAGTACAGAACATTCCAGCATGATATTGAATTAGAACTGCCTCGGGTTTGCAACAAAACATATCATGATATCACAAACAGAGGCTGTCTGCATTAATATGTCCCTGATGTGGTATATTCAAACTTCAAAATGTATACATAATCTACTTCATAAGTACTTTTTTTTGTAATCGCTCACGTTTCATACCATAATCCAGTATTAGAGAAACAAATGTTAAAAATGAACACCAGTGATGTGTTTAATCTCAATGTAACTTTTTCTCGAAAGAATTATGTAACTAAATTCGTTATACTATCAACGCAAAATGTCAAATCCATAGTTGAATTCATGTTAATCTAAATGTTCATGTATAGTTCACTCGCTCATGAGCAAACTGCTCGATCTTACCATTTAGATGTCCATTCTCGTACACAAACTCCCCATTGTCCAGCCGATGCTTCTTCAACTGGGCATGATGCGGCATGTGCGATGTCGGCATGGATAGTCCTACCGGGCCTCGCTTCGGCGGTCTGCCGGGCCTGGAACTGTGCGATAGCAGAGAGTTACTGGAGTTAAGACTGGGAGATTGTTAGTATCAAACATTAGATTTAGTTTAAATGCAGATATGTGAAAACTTAAATTGACTTTCCTTCAATTAGCACTAGCGCTAAAGCTGACGGCGTACTGACAATTTTAACTGACCCATTCGAGCATAAATGTAACTAAAAGCTAGCGTGTACTTGTGTCAAACAAAATGTTCGTTTTTATATATTACTCTCTCATCAAATGCACCCCGTATCGTAGTATACCTATTTCTGCTAGAGATTTATTTTCTTTTCTTACCCTACCAATGTTTTCAATACTGTACGCGGACTGAATCTTCCCAAACGGGAATTAGCAACAAAACAAAAGTTTAAATTAAAAAAGACGATCCTACCCTATTGTGCTTCCTGCGTGAGCATTCGTGAAACGTGCATTAAGAACTTTGCTAAAATACCACTACCGACGATTTATGATTTCGAAACGGCAAGAAGTGAAGGCATTATTCCGGATGAAGACCAACTTTGTCGGAGTTCCAAACGCAGCAATGGAACGGGAGTCGCAAGTACTCGTAATTGTAGGTTGAAAATTGATTTATGCATTTTATTATCTTTATTTTTATTATACGATTGCCATGGTGTGGATTCTGTTCTCCATCAAAACAAGCACCTTTCTTATAAAACGCTCTAAGGAAGAAACCAATTGTAACTTATCGTATTGCAATGCCCGATAATACCAGTACATTCCCAAAGATCCTGTGATTTATATCGGGGTGCAGTAAAATAATAATTATATTTTCTACAAATTAATTTTTAAGCATAAATTTTCCATTAGATCCTTTCATACGCCGTTGCCTTTCTGCTGTTGTATCAAATCCTCCGACTTCTCTTGTTTTTTTAAATCCAACTTCTCTCATGACCACCCTCCCTCTGCCCACGATGATTGTCGTTTTTTCAAGCTGCCACCGTCGGGTCGCAAATAGAAGCATGTGATGAAGAATTAAATACACTTTGCCTCAGATAGCATCTTTTAAAAAGCAGCTCTCTATCTTACGATGTACATTTATCTTGAGACTATCCGACGCCAAAAGTTAACCCGTCGATGCTGTCAACCATGCCGGTCCTCGACAAGCGCTTCGTCCTCGAAAAGATGGTTCAATTTTTTTTTCACGAATCATTAAGACTCATTTCACCTCATGAAGAGTCTGTGTGTACGCATTATACACATGCAAATCACATCGTGTGCCTTTTTCTGCTCCTGAACCAGTGACATGGAATAGAGCATGACGAACCGTTAGCTAAGTGCATCATGTTGCAGCGTAAGTAACGACCATTGGAAAAATGTACCATACTGTCAATACGAAAACCGTCGCTTTTCACGCTACTTTGCAACGTATTGTGTGTACGGCTACTACTTATCGTACACGGTACACATATGTCGGGTTTCCTAGCTAGATTTAAATTTTTACACCTACAATTAATTCAATCGCACATTTGGATGGCATACCTCTCAGGTGGCTTTATGGACAAGCATCTGAAATTAAAAAAAGAGAAATCATCCATTCATTGAGTGAAGTTGAAAACACACATACACACACACACTAGCTAGGGGGTTTGTTTGAAAAAGGAAAGAGAAACAATCTTAAAACAATCACATGGATACAAACAAACAAAAACGATCACATTTATCAATTCGTTAGTAAACAACAAAACTCAAACTTTTTAAAGGCACATAGCACGAACGAACGCACATCCCACGAAAACGTACGAGCAATGAAGTCGACAATGGTACAACACGCACACGAGCTGGGCACGCACATCATGTCCACGTCGAATATTAAGATCATAAATGCATATCAATAGCCGCGGTAGTCAAAAGGACAGGCACAGACACAGGTGATGTTTTAACTCCGAGCGGCCACCCTCTTGCATTCTATTGCTTTCCCGTTCGTTCGACTCATCGACCAACCCACTGCATGCCGAAGAAGCAACTGCATAAGGTGTAAAACCGCAAACCTGGCAGCAGGCGGTGGTTGCGGCCGCAATTGTGGTTGCATAGCAGCGAAGCGCCAAACACTGAAGCCTACCGCGATGTTTCTTCTTTTCTCCCGAGATCCGATTGCACACAAGTGGATCCTTCCGCTCAGCCTCGCTGGTTCGTTCATTTCGTCCTTATTGCATCTCTGTTGCCTGCGGATGCTACTCACCCTGTTTTATTTTGTCTTTCCTATTCGATCTTTTCATCTTTTTCCTCCCATCACTAACACCTTCTGTTTCCAATGCTTCCCCCTCGACACAACCAGAAATGGACCAGCAAACGACAAACAGGTTATGGACAAACTGTTGTTCAACATCAATTCGCAATAAAACACGCCGGAAAAGAAAATCAAGCGAGAGGGTGACGACAACAACAACAACAACACCAACAATGATGACTACTCCGTAATGTTAAACGATTCTTTGTCAGGTTCAAGCTATTCATGGCACGAAACCGTGATTTTTCCCTTCTATTCCGATTGCCAATGCTTTCTTTTTCTTGCTCAATGGTAGCATATTTCGGTTCGTTGCCAGTACGACACAACCGTCACCCTTCCGTGGTGTAATAGAATTAGCTACTAATGTCCCCGCGCTAGCAAAAGCTAGAGAAGTCAGCATAATCCCTCGCCCAATCGGTCTACCCTACATTCCCTTTGTGGTTGAGGACGACGCACTCAAAGATCACAACAATGATATACAATTTCCACCTCCCAAACACGCATTGAGTATTGCTTGTGTGTTGTTATTACTACTGTTGCTTGTTTCACTTTTTGTGTAGTACCGCTGGAACGTTTTTACAATGTTTCTTTTTACTAATCATTCGTGATTGAAGCCGTGCTACACTTCATTAAGAAAACTCAAAAACAATACAGACATATTAAGAAAAAAACTTTACTGTCCCTATACGATCGGCCTTTTCCTAGTGTCTACAAGAAATGGTGTGAAAGTGAAATTCATTTGTATCAGCATTTAATTAATTCTTACATAAACGCTACTTAGAATCATGTCGGTCTTTTACGTGTACTTCTAGGTGCAAGGTACATGACAAAACATTTTAATGAATGCGGAGTTTTCAAGTTATTATGTATAATTTAATTTATACCAATTGAAACAAATGTTGCTTTTCTACCACCTCTTCGCTGCCACGATTTGCTAACTTCGTATCATTTGTTACAAGGTAATGAAAATATTCCACTACTTCATAAATAAAAATGTCTATACTTTTCACATTGCGTCTTACCTCTATTTTTTTGTTAACTGTGCTATGTTCCGCGACCATCCATCTCGAGACATGGATTTAGAAATAATATATGCCAATTATGCAACGAATTCAAATGGAACACACTGAGCGCACCAATCAACGCAGGAAGGTGTTAGCATGAAGAAAAGGCATTAAATATATCGTCTATACGCTAGCAGTTTACGTTTTGAACACAGGAGAACAATTATTGTTAAATTTCCCTTGTTTGGATCGCGATCTGAGCCTCATGTGCATATATCTTTGTTTCGTGATAAAGCCTTGTTACGAATCATTTGCATTACAACTACAACCTTCCCAGAATAAAGCGTATTGCTAAAATACGTCCTAGATTAATTGAGATAATATAATAAGGAAACTCATCATTCATGTCTAACATGCTACTGTCTGCATTACACAGCGCTGCGTTGGCACAGTTGCACTAAGGAGTGTATAATCTTACCACTCTTGGAATCAGTCTCAAAATAACACCTGATCCAAACGATCATTTTCTGAGTATTGTTCTTGAAATGTAGCTGTCTTCATGATGCTGACTTAGTTAAGCAGGGTTTTTTAAATATTTTTTTATGTTTTAGGTTAATAAATAATTTTAGCTTTCAATGTTTTAATAAATAGTTATTGATAAAATCTCATAATATAATCAACTATACATTTCTATACACTACATACTATACAGACACTTGATCAGATTGCCAAACTTGAAGCAACAGATCTGCTTATACATATAATGTATTATTTAGCTGATAAATTAGGGTACCGAAATCAATATGCCTAAATTCACCGACAAGTTGTTCCTTTGAAAGGAAAATACAGGTGATGACTTTAGTGTAAAAGATAAGAGATACGAAACACACTTTTATCACAGATTATTTAAACGATCATTACAATGTAGAACTTTGATCCCTTCATCATACCGCTTATATGAGCCAATGAAATGCAAAATATTATTGCGTGGTTTCCATTTAACTTGAGCGCGCGCATAATTTTGAATGAGCCACTTTACACCTTACGCTTGCAAGAAAATACTATTTTCGTTTATGTTTTGTATGCGCTCTACCTCAATGAGGCAATCAAACATTTCCAATTTTACTGCTTTTGCTCACCTCTCTACCATTTCCTTCTTCCATTAATACAACGGCCACGGTATTCAAATGTTAATGCCGGTACACAATGTATCACACTTTACGCACAAACACGGCTACGTCCTAACGACAAGACGGCAATTAACTATCCATCGACGCCAAAAACATCCATTACGATTCGTCGAACTCAGGATCATTAAAATAAAGCATTCCGATGCAGGCAACCGGCTTGGATAAAGAGAATAGTGCAGGCTGGAGCTAGCGCGGCATCTGACTAGTTCGGGAGCAGCATCTTGGTGTACAAAATCACTGATTACCATTTCTTGCCTACGCTTGAAATCGATGCCCTTCGCAAGCGCCGTGTACGGTAGTGACTCGGTTTAATTACAATCCGAACCTTTTAAATTAACTGGAACTAATGCCTAAATTTGAAACGAAGATTTCAATCAGCTCTGTTATTGCTCAAGAACACAGTTTACTCTTTTTTCTCCAGATTTACGACTGACAGTAGTCGTAATTTAAGAATGGTGCCGTTCATTACAGTGTCGATTCAAAAGAAAATCCATCAATCATATCTTCTGTTTCTTAGCGCAGGTTAACGATAATTACACAATGTATGCTAGGAGAGATGAAACTCTTTTCTGCCGCATCGCTCTTATCCTGCGAGTTTTGCGATTCGAACCTATACACAATGACTCCTCCTCCCCTCTCTATCACTTCCTGGACCTATCTTTCGTAAAGGCATAAGCACGTTTGGCTTATTTGAAACCGCATCGTAAAAGCAGCAAAACACCATTTCCTGCTTGCCATCACATTATCGTCTGCTCTGTAACGGGTAAACTGAACAGAGGCAGTACAGTTCGATATATGTTACCACCACGAGATGCGAATAAAAATTACTACATTCTCTTTACGCTCAAGCACTTGCCAATTCGCAAAAATACCAAGTCTAGCTGAAGGGAAAGCTTTTTGTCCCATTCCCATCCACGATCCAAGATTGCACCGAGGACGGCGTCGATCACGACTCCGATCTCATTTTCTTGCGTTGAATGTGATCGATTCTATTATCGCTCCTTGCCACCACTTCCCTACTGAAACGGATCGCCCAAAGGAGTTGATCGCCATCCTTGCATCTGAATGTCGTCATTTTTATAACAACTGTAGAGGTTCATCGGGTAATATATATGTGCACACATACACACACAGGATGCTGTATCCTACACAACGAAGGTTTAATTGTGCCGTTCTTCGTTCGGGCAATATTTCAACCCCGAGCCTGATGTTAAATATCGTAGTAAAAATTGCACAAACATAAAAAGTATTTCCCCGTCGGAAAAAGTGATAACCATTGAGGTTTCCAATCAGCATGTTAAAAAGGCTTAATGCAGTTACAACATTTACGCAATATGGGAAAAAAATACTTTAGCCTGCCTCACTACCCGTTATGCTATGAACCGCAAACTATTTCGAGGTTTACAACCGCTTCCCATTGCGCGCCTTCAACAACTGTTCCCTTTTCCTTGTCGCACAGAACGCGTGATTTTCGGCACACTGTGGGAAGCAACCGGTTCTGATGGTTTCCTACGGTGCACAAACAAGGGATTAACAGATAGAAGATTTTGCGCTTCAATGAATTTTTCCTTCCATGAGGTAATACTTTACACTTTTCTGTAAGGTTCAATGCATGGCAGATGCGATGGAGGGTTTGTACTTGAAATAGTTAAAATTCAATAATTGGGCGTACCGATTTTTTCTTTTCAACTTAAAAACACAGTTTCAAACTGTAAACATCTTTATACTTTATAAAACAACAATGTATCCAATGTATAATATATAT
>KB700737.1:9424-29019 GCA_000349165.1 Anopheles christyi | reverse complement strand
AGTAGCTTCACAAGCAGAAGCAACAAATGGCACAACTGTTGTAGAAATTCCCTACCATTCCCTTTGCTTAAATCTCTTTTTTCCCTGCTCTTTTCAGTGTGCTTGTTTTTTTTTTTTTGTTAGCCCAAAACTCACCCAAAACGGTATAATGTTTCCTTTATCACCGTTCCACCAGGCTACCAGCGTTGGTAGTGGTGTTGGTAATGGTGGATGGAGCTCAAGGTATGTGTGTCATTTTTCACACAGCTTGCGTAATTAAATTTTCACTCCTGCCACCCTCCCGAAAAATGCTTTGTGGGAAGCATTTTCCTCTGCAAATGTCTGCCACTTTTTCGCGTCGTTGAGTACTTACGACGGGTAGGAGTCGCGAAAGAATCCTTTTTAAGCTTTCTGAGAGGCTGTGTGTGTGTGTGTGTTTGTGGGAATGTGTAACAATTTCAAGGTAAAGTGGTGGTATTCTCTTACGATGGCCGTGGGTGAGTAGGTAATAAAAAGCGGGACGCATGCCTTACTTTGGCCATGACCGTGTCGTGATTTTAACTGCTGCTTCTTGTATTGGGTTAATTTTACACTTCTGGCGGGCGGTTTTTTTTTTTGGTGCTCTCGAATGCAAATCATTCGAAGATTATTCAGACACATTTTCATTACGGTATGATAATTTGATAAAGGTAATTCAATTTTAGCAGAAAGCTTAAAACAAGGGAGGGCCATTAAAAAGGATCTCAGTGTGCGCCGAAAATCCTTTACCTTAATTAACATCGAGCAGTGAATGTCATTACTGCTGTTCGAATTGTCATCTTTCGACTCATTCCGAGCATTCATTATTGCCTCTCGTGACCTGTGTGTTAAATGTTTAACACTATTAAATATTATTCTAAAATATGCCTCGATCTCTGTCTAAAAGCGAATGAAAAGCCACACTTCAAGAAACGCCACATTTGCTGTGCGTCAGTGTGAAACTTTTTCAATTAATTTTCAATTTCCGCAGTCGGGTTTTGGCCGGATTATCGGCTTTTTGTAAGTTTAACAGGTGTCCAACAATGCCACACAAAAATGCTACACCAGCAAAAGTAAACTTTTGTCCTGTGGCCAGCAGCCCGACAGTTTCTGCCTGCTCTTTTACACACGCTTCATCCCCTGAAAACCACCCAAAAACCCTTTCGTGGTGAACAACGACACCTTGTTACAAAAGCGACACTGTTATACTTAATCGACTACTTCCACCGTGGCGTGTTTGAGCAGTGCAGCGAAGAAAAAGGTCGTTAAAATGTTTACCTAGCCACAAAGTGCGTTTTATGAGGCACAGGGTGCTTTTCTCGCCACCCTGTATTGCAAACCATCAACGACGAACATGATGTTGCCGTCGCACGACTTTGTGGATGATGCGTTTGTTAGCTAAGCAATGTTTGGTGACTTTTTTTGAAACGTGAATTATGAAGCCTGAAACGTCGGAGAGGAAAGGAAACTGTTTTGGTGGTGCTTTACGACTTAAAGGTAAGGGCGAATCATTGCGGCAGATTAATAAAGTAACTCAAAAGTTTTCCTGCATCGCTCAACATACCAAGTAAAACTCTTTTCCCGTCACAGAATAAACCGTTACATATTGGATTAAAAATTTAAATAAAATGCTTCATATCAGTTACAAAAGTTGCTACCTCACATCGTTACAACACACGTAAATGTCATTACTTTATGCTAATTCCTCACCATAGATGGAATAAAAACAACCCCAACCCCTTTCATGATATAAACAATTTTCACAGCCCGTGCTGAGCTTCGAACCGAAAGCCGAAGCAGAGCCAAATGGAAAATTAATATTCTAAACACCGTGCCGTCCATCGATGGATGCTTCTCGAGATGCCAGGCTCATGTTCCATGGAACCCATGTACCCCATGTACGTGAGTATATTGTTTATGTCCCTTGCACAATCACGCGCCCGTTTGTGAGGAACAAATTGAACAATTATATATACTGTTTTTATTCCATGAAACTTATTGTTGGGTTTCAGCTGCTTTGTATGGCAATTAGTTTTGCTGTTCTGTTCGGGGCTGGATGGACGTGATGCACTGATGATAAAGATATAACAGGATGTAGCAAAACACACTAGCAAGCTAATAAAAGCTAACAAACAGCAAACGGATGCTTCCTTCGTTCACAGAAAAACGGTGAAACATTGTTCACTCCCACAAGCCTCCTTCGCCTCGTCGATGTACCGGATGTAAACCATAAGTACGGGAAAAATGTTGCAGAAACAGATCAACGCTTGGACATATACACACGTTACCGCAAGGGACATTCTAAACGACTCTAATGTGCTTCAATTTTCGAAACAATTTTTACTGTCTTAGAGAAACCTTCCAACGCTACAGAGAAATTAATTACTTCAGTTAACAAATTAACAAACGAAAGCTCCGCCATGGCAAAGTGCCCTACTCCAAGCAAAAGTTGTAACATCACACCACGTGTTTCACATTCCGCTCGTGGCATTTCTTCGCGATGCGATTATAAACAATTATCCGGCGCGGCCCGTCACGCGTGGTAACACGTTTCGCAACCGAGAAGTATTGAGGCAATTTAAAACTTTTATCAATTATCATCCATTCAGATCGGGCCGCATTTTTGCACACTGTTGCTTCGCCACCACCCTCCAGCACCGCCTCCCCCGGTTAAGACTTAATGTGTTTTTGTGTGACGCTGGGATAGGCAGCGGAAAAGTCAACTTTTCCCGGAGCGATTAGCACTGAACGCAAATGAATGTCGGTTGCTTATTGTCAACCCATCGTTTAAACTTCATTAGTGTTCCCCTTTTATTGGGTGAAGGTGAATTTTAAGAGAAAGGCAAAAGAAAATTCCACAGACCACAGGAAATGCTCGTTCGAAGATGTCACAGACTTTTTGGGGAAAATAGTTTTGCATACAGACAAATTTTAACTGAATTCCCGTTTGTTTGAGCAATTCAAAAAGGAAAAAATAGTTAAAAAGTATTTAAAACTCGACTATGAAAACATAATTGATATTATAAAATATTATGCTGTAACAGCCACAATACGGTAAATTAGAAAAGATGTCAGGGGTACTCAATTCTGAGCGAATTATTATAGCAAAGTTTTTTTTATACACTTTTGTCTTTATTTTCAAAGTCGTATACTTACTAATATTTTAAAAAAAAATAACTCCAAAATATTATTACAACAAGATGCTAAAATTATTAGTATATTAGTTAAGTTTAATCGAAGCTGCAGCTCGTGATGCATATATGGATTTTAGATTATAGCATACTAGCTTCCTATAAAATGTTCCAACTATAAAATTGCTTCATCGATTGCATTTATACAAGAGTACAGGTGTCGTATATCTTCATAGCTCTGAAAAACAAAGAAATAATAAATAATACAAACTAAACAAAATGGAAACATTTCTCACCCCTACCTTCAACATACTGCTCGGAATCATACAGTTCAGTCGGTAGCACAGCTCCACAAAGCACGGTCTCTGTTGCGGGTCCTGTTTCCAGCACTGTCGCATAATTTGATACACCTCCTCGTTTGCGTACTTCGGTGTGGGTAATCTACTGACACACTCAAAACTATCAACACGCCGACCGCCGATACCCCAGCAAGGATCACAGCCCAACGAAAACAGCTCCCAGAGCAGCACACCGTATGACCACACGTCTGCGCTTGTGGTGAATGTACCACCATTTTGTTGGCATTCCGGTGCCATTCGCTCCAGCGATAGAATGTTTTGCGGTGTCAGATTACTATCGAAATGTATCCGGTGAGTAGCAGCAAAGTTAGCTAGCTTCACAATGTTACCCTCAGCGAGTGAAACATGGCGAGCGGAAAGATTCCCGTACACAAATTCACGTGACGCAAGGTATTGCAAACCGCTAGCGATCTGGTATGACCAATAGAGCAGATCCAATTTACTAAAGGTGGGTCGATGAGACCGTAATCTGACCTTACTGCATGGAAGAATGAATAAAAAAGGTATGAACATCAATCAGAATCGGTAGGTGTTTCATGGCCCAAGCTTACCCGCCATTGCCTAGTACATCGTCATCATCTTCTTCACGATAGGAGTGTCGATTTCTTAGCAAAAAGTCTTTCAAATTACCAAAACGACAGTATTCCGTAATCAAGAAGAACTCTCCTGCTTAAAAAGAAAGCATCAGTGTTTCCATAGAAACCATTTTCACGATAGCTTCTTACCATGTTCCATGTTTTCTGTCACAATTCCAAGAAAATTGACAACATTTACATGATGTCCCACCTGCACGTAGGTCTTAAGCTCTGTCTGGAGCTTTTGCTGATCAACCTGTTCTATTGTTTCCTTTGCCATCACTTGGATCTCCATCGCCGGATCACCAGCAACTCCCGTCACGATCGCCTTCCAGTAAACGCCATATTCACCCTGTTGTAGCTTTTCCACAAGCTGTACCTTCTCCCTCCGAAAGTGGTGCACTTTTGCAAACATATCTGATGGTTTGGCAATTTCGCGATCACTGCTGTTCTTCTTCCTTTCCCACGTCCGTTTATTGATGCATGCTACGCAAATTACAATCAAAAGCACGGAAAAGATCATCCCAACGACGATACTAAGCATCATGGTAAGCGTTTTGGTTTGCGTATCACTGAATTCAAGATGCTGAAGGGTAATTTCTGTCGATCTATTCCCTTGTTCCGATGAGACGTCACAGATAAGTATTCCGGGTGCTTTTAGAATTACGTCAAGCCAATTCCTTTCTTCACCATCCTGCTCTATATCACTTTTTCTTTCCTGCAAGCAAACGGCATAGTTTACTAAATTTTCAACTAATTCAAGTATAATATCATGCACTTTACAATTTCCAGCTTTAGTTTAACGTTCCTAGTACGACAATCGATCCACCGTTCCGTTTCACATGGTATAAAGGAAAGGTTAAACTTTGGATTTTCTAGACCCTCACTTTGACACAAAAGTTCCAAGAAATTCATGTCCTGCCACCACTTCTAACGCATTAGTTACACTCTCATACGAATGGGTCAAAATGGCACAATAGGATTAAAAATTGTACTCCAATTTTGAGTGCATCTTACGAGGCAACTATGAAAACTAACACTCTCTGACGCAATGCAAACACAATTCGATGGCCCCCGTTTTCGACACGCCTAGCAACTTGACTTACATTTAACAACTACAAACGTTCCATTGCCATACAGCTGTGAGGGTGTTTTTTCATAAACTTAAAATATCAAGATCACACTCACTTACCTCTCATTATCGCAATTATCGCACTGTTTCGGATGTCACACCACAATTTCCAACACACGGCGAAGTGTTGTTAGGTTTGTCTTGCTCGTTTTCTTCATTCTTTCTTGGAAAATTAGTCATACATTCGAACATTAATGCTTGTTTCATAATAATGCTATCGCGCTACCGGTACGACCAGGCAGCGGTGGTTTCGTTAGTGCTGTTTGTATGTTGTGTATTGTTGGCGCGGAAAAAAAACCGGCAATGTTGCAATGCCTGTTGGTATCTCGACCATCTCGAGATTAGTGTTACGGCACAGTTTTGCATTCTTTTGTGCGACCTAGATCGGACGGTTTCGTTGAATGTTACGGAAGCTTGTATCGGGAAGGGTCAGGGCAGTGCAAACACTTAAATAACCAGCTGATTGCGGTATCGGGGTGGTTCCGGAAAATCTCCCAAGTATTCCGAGTGCTTGATGCCAAAGCTGTAGGCCGGTACGTGGCCGAGGTTAATCTGTAGTTGCGTGGTGAATTCATGGGCATGCAATGTGATCATGAAGTTGATGATGGTCCACGACCCCGCCCCGAAGAAAATGGTTGTCGATCATGAGAAAATAGAACCGCAAGGGAGGCACACGTACAGAAAAAAAAGAAGACATTTATAATCGACTGTACCAAAATTCGTTGGAAAGCTTCAAATCATCACGTCCAAAAGCATGTTTTCAAGCTGTTCACATATTTGGGTGTTTTCTGTGCCACATAGTTGGAGTGCCGAATGGAAAAGGAATAGGCAGGACCTCTTTGGAACAGATTCAAACCCTTGGGATGAAATTCACAATGATAATCAAACCAACAAAGGAATATGAGTAACACAAAACACATTCGGGATGAACGTTTTATGAAGGGATGGGAAAAAGCACAGTTTAAAAAAAAACGAATGTCCACCAAAAAGGGTTGCCTACCTTTTCCGGATAGTGTGCCGCCGGGCCCGGCTTGAGCGCTTCGTCCGTCGGACGCCGGAACCGGGTGGCCATTGAGAACATGGGCGCCCGTCTTACCAGCGGATCGATCTTCGCATCGTAGTGACCGGGACCGGGGAACCCAATGCACTCAGGAAGGCTCTGCTTCTGTCGCCCGGTGATTGTGTAGGCTGGCGCCGAACGGATCGGCCCTTCCTTGCTCGAACCGAGCACGTTTGGGATGTGGTATTCGTTCGGAGCTACACGATTTGTACGCAATCCAGGGCAAGAAAGGAGCATTGAAACAATTGGAACGAATCGTGTCACCAGTGGGGAAGCTTAAATGTGTGTCGCAGGGCACTAGCAGGGCACATGAGATTGAACACCCCTGAGAGGTTCACTTCCTCCACACAGTAGTTTGTTGTTTTTTTTTTTTGTATGGTAATGTGGGAGATGCTATTGAGAACTAGACCAACAGAGGAAGATGCAGGTGCCGAAACCGCGATACACGCAAACGGATAGCAGGAAGCGATTAGGAACAAACGGAAAGCACACGTACAAACTAACTACAGGCAAACAAAATGGGAGCAACTTTGGCTCCCTTTAAACGCTATCAACGGCAACTACTAACTAATATGCAAGACAAACGACTACTATAACAGGATTCCCCTGTTGAGGGTAACGTCCGTAGGGATTGTGGAGAACGTCCAGGAAAACAACCAGGATAGCCATCACTAGGCCCTGAAGTGACCGGTGCACACCATGCGCTGATGCTGCACGTTGGCAAGCTGCTTCACGCCAGCAATACAGTTCGGTACCAGTCCCTCGCCAATCGTCTCAACGGATCCGGTTGCGTGTTCCTCGGTCGTGGTCTTACGTTCGCGAACCATCTTCATCGAACCACCGGTCGTTCGAGTGGTGGTAACGGTCGTGAACGTACTGCCATCCTGACCGTTCTGTACCACTGTGGAGCTGGAGCTGGTGGTGCCGTTCTTGGTTTCGCTACGATTGTCAACTGTCGAGCTGGCACCGTTCGTGATTACCATCGATTGCATGGCGGCTACAGTGGCTTTCGTTTCATCACTGGTCACTACTGCACGATGACACCACATTCAACGGACAGGGTACCGGATCGAATACGAACAAGGGAACACAAACGAAAAAAGAAAGAACAGATACGAGTATTCGATAACGTTCATGCACATGGAAGAGGAAAGGTGTAGCAAAACGACAATTCGCATGCGCAAGACAACGCAACGGAATGGGATAGAAAAGCGCTAGCAAAAAGAAGCATTACCTGGACCGTCGTGAGTGATCGTTTCGTGATTTACCTTCACGCCAAAGCTGTACGCCGGTGAGCAGTCGGTTTTACACTTTTCCGGTTGATATGCCGATGGTGCTGGAAGAGAAGGGCAGAGTGGGAAGAATTGTGTTTAAGCACAAGTTTTTTGGGAAGCTTTTACTTTGAGTCTTACCCGGTGTATCTCTCATTGTTGCACCTTTGTGCTTGATGCCAAAAGTGTACGCCGGTGAGTGATCCAGCTTCACCTTATCGGGATTGTAGGAGCCGGGTGCTGCGAAGTGAGTAATGAAGTGTATCAAAATATGCTCAAATTCAGCCTAGCTTCTTAACTGGTGCTTGTTCTTATAACTATCTACAGCAACATGAAACTCGCACTACATGAAGCATTGCGATCCTATCTTCCTATCAGCTAAGACTTCAGTCTTATAACCTTACCTGGCACATCGTTCGGCTTGTCACGGTTCACCTTAATGCCAAACGGATACGCCGGCGAATGGTCGAGCTTAACCTTCTCCACCGAGTACGTGCCCGGTGCCGGCGTCATATCAACCTTATCAATCACAGACTTTACGCCGAACGTGTACGCCGGGCTGTTGTCCAACTTCACCGACTCGAGATTGTACGCACCCGGTGCAGGAATAATATCGATCTTGTCAATGTGTGGCTTCACACCGAACGTGTAGGCGGGATGATGGAGGATGTACTTCTCCGGCGAGTATGTACCTGGAGCGGGCGTTGGATTCACTTTCGTCGTCTGTGGCTTCACACCGAACGTATAGGCCGGTGTGTTCGAATCATGTACCTTCTCCGTATCGTACGCACCCGGTCCCGGTATGATGCTGGGCTTTTCCACGTTCGTCTTGATACCGAAGGAGTACGCTGGACAGCCCTTGTCGATCATCTTGTCCGCATCGTACGCACCCGGTCCGGGAATGATGTTAGGCCGTTCGAGGTTAGGCTTCACACCGAACGTGTATGCTGGAGAAGAGTGATCGTGGATTCCCCTATCTGTATCGTACGCTCCCGGGCCCGGTATGATGCTGGGCTTTTCCACGTTCGTTTTCACCCCGAACGAGTACGCTGGTGAGAACTTGTCGTTCACTTTATCCGCATCGTACGCACCCGGTCCGGGTATAATGCTAGGTTTCTCGACGTTCGTCCTAACGCCAAACGAATAGGCTGGGGAAGAGTGGTCAATCACCTTATCGGCATCATACGCTCCCGGTCCGGGAATTGTATTCGGTTTGTCCAGGTTCGGTTTTACTCCGAACGAGTACGAAGGTGTTGATTTGTCGTTCACTTTGTCAGCGTCATACGCTCCCGGTCCGGGAATTGTGCTCGGTTTCTCCAGGTTCGTCCTTACTCCAAACGAATAGGCTGGAGATGATTTGTCGTTCGCTTTATCTGCATCATATGCACCAGGTCCTGGGACCACATTCGGCCTGTCCAGGTTAGGTTTAACTCCAAACGAGTACGCAGGAGTTGCCGTGTCGTTCACTTTATCCGCATTGTACGCTCCGGGGCCAGGGTTTGCGTTCGGTTTCGCCATATTTGGCTTCACGCCAAACGAATAGGCTGGGGATGACTTGTCCGCAGTAGCATCGTACGCTCCCGGTCCTGGGACCACACTGGGTTTGTCTACATTTGTTCTTGCCCCGAACGAGTACGAAGGTGACGAATTATCACCCTTATCCGCATCGTATGCACCCGGTCCGGGTATGGTGTTGGGCTTTTCCACGTTGCCCTTCACACCAAAGGAATAGGATGGAGCAGATTTGTCATACACTCTATCGGCATCGTACGCACCCGGACCGGGCACAACGTTCGGTTTCTGCACATTCGTCTTCACACCGAACGAGTACGCCGGTGAAGATTTGTCTAGCGTTTTGTCCGCATCGTACGTACCCGGACCCGGGATCTTGTCCACCTTGTCCGTGTTTGTCTTTACACCGAACGAGTACGATGGCGTTGCGTGATCAACGCGATCTGCATTGTATGCTCCGGGTCCGGGAACATTGTTCGGTTTTGCAACATCCGGTCGTAATCCAAACGAGTACGCTGGAGATTTTCCATCCCCCGTCTTGTCTGCATCGTACGCTCCCGGTCCGGGATTGGCACTTGGTTTCTCTTGCTTGGTGCGCACACCGAAGCTGTACGACGGGCTACTATCTACTTTGGCCTTCTCGGGAGAGTACGCTCCAGGAGCGGGGACATTGTCCGGTTTATCGATTGTCGGCCGAATGCCGAAGCTGTACTTGGGCGTTGAGTCGAGGTTTGCCTTCTCGGGGCTGTAGGCACCGGGCGCTGGCGTGACATTCGGTTTTGCTGCTTTCGTCCGTATGCCAAAGCTGTAGGCCGGTTGATGATCCAGGTTCACCTTCTCCACTTGGTAGGCGGAGGGTCCGGGCGTAATGCTCGGTTTGTCATGATTGAGACGCATGCCGAATGCAAATGCGGGTGAGTGATCGATCAGCTTCTTGGCCTTTTCCGGCTCGTAAGCGCCCGGTGCTGTGGTGGCGGATGCAGATGAGCGTGTGTAATGATGCGGATGAACGTGCCAGCACAAAGCCAGATCGGTGAAGCATCCAACAATGGGTAAGATGGGAGAACGGAAACGAAAATGGAACGTAAACAAGACTCGTTAAGCATTGGTGGTGTTTGTACTAGTGCTATGAATTTGTGTATTTTTTTTTTTCAAACTGTTTGGCTGCCTAACACTTACCAGGATTGGAGTTGGGTTTGTCGATCGTGGGCCGAATACCGAAGCTGTACGAAGGGGTTGTGTTTTGCTTCACTTTCTCCGGCTCGTACGCTCCAGGGGCGGGCGTGTTGTTTGGCTTCTCCACGATCGTCTTCAAGCCAAAGCTGTACGCCGGTTTCTTATCCAATGCTAGTGCCTTTTCTGGCTGATACGCTCCCGGTGCTAGGAAGAGATGATATTGAAAACACCTACTCTGCGAGTTGCAAAGTCCCACACTCAAACCACTTACCGGGCGTCTCTTCTATCTTTTCCGGTATAACTTTTAATCCAAAGCTATACTTTGGTGATTTGTCTTTGAATACTTTTTCCGGCGAGTACGTACCGGGCGCTAGGAGTTGGTGTATCGGGACAAGAAACAAATAGAAAACGTTTTCAAACTGTTGCACCAAACCTTTGCCAAGATCTTCGCAAGCTTACCTGGTGTGACGTTACGTATTTTCGTCTCGGTTTTGATGCCAAAAGAAAACTTCGGGGTGCTATCAAATGCTGCACGCTCGGGCTTATAGTCTCCGGGAGCTAAAATATATGGGGCACGGGTGTTTTTTTTTTGTCTTCGTTTTTCTTGCACACTCAACAAACAAAACAATTGCTTGCGGTGGAAAGTTTCATGGGGTTAGGGATTTTCGGCAAGCTTCCTACGAACGTTACTCTTCAGCGGTGATGGTAATATGGGATGAAAGATTTAGTTTTGTGATTTCAAGTACAGCCTACAACCCACCTAAATCTACTGACACACCGACCCACTACTCTACTTCCTGTGCCAAACAATCTTCAAACCAATCTTCAATCGGAACGGTGCCAAACTCATACTCACTACAGGGATAAAGGGAACTACACGCTACGAAATCCCCAAAAAAAGCTGACGGCAAACAAACCCAAAGATAGTTTTCATCTGTCCTCCTGTTGGTGTGTTATCTAGTTCTCAGTAACAGAAGGCTTAACTGTGTGTGTGTGAACAAGTGAACCTTTGTGGCGAATGATGTTGGCGCATGATGATGTTTATGATGTGATCTATGAAGCAATATGAAATATGAATTCGCTTCTTAGGGATGCACTAATGTAATGAATGAACATGAATTAGATGAGTTTGAATGAGCGTGTGAGCCCCCTGCTGCCCTATTTCCAATCGAATTGAAATGAAGGGTGTGCAGTGTATGACCTTTCCCGGATGATGTGTGTGTGATATAATGTCAGATCACCCCTCATCTATGCCCAATTCCGAGGCCCGGAAGCGTTAGAGGAAAACGGGGGGACTTTCCTCTCCAGTACAAAACAACTCTACCTGGTGTTTGGCTGGTCGGGTTCGGCGGTTTCTTCACACCGAACGTGTACTTCGGTGCCGATTTGACCAACATTTTGTCCGCCTTCTCGATATTATACTCGCCCGGTGCTGGCGTTAGATATTTCGGTATCTCTTTCGGCCGGCTCTGCAAGCAGTAGGCCGGTGGTGCATCCTTTCCCTTGCATCCCAGCCCGGTAATGTTGTAGAGCGGACCGGGACTGAACGATTCCGTGCGGGGTTTGTGTCGCTGGCCGAAGCTGTAGGCGGGTGCGGCTTGCCGTTTCGAGTCTACCACTTTCGTACCTAAAATGGAGAACCAAAACGTGAAGCAGATTGTATTAGTTGTGATTTCATGTGGGGAGAGGGGGGGGACGCGTCATCCGGCTAATCTGCTGAGTATTGTCTTCCATGCCGCTGTCCCATTTCGTGTGAGAGTGATTGTATTACTGTTTTGCTATTTAATCTTGCAGCTAATTATTCAAGTTTCTTCTCTCTTTTGCAAAAAAAAAACAACGAATAAGTCCGTTGATCGTGGGTGTACCGGTTTGCCCGTTAGTCGCACCTAGTTTCACCCATTTCCCATTAAATTGAGTAGATAATTTCACGCAAACATCCCCACGATGGTGTGTTATTTGTTGTGCGGTGTTTTTATATACATTTTTTTTACGAATATGGTAGCAAAATAAATATTTATTACCGAATGACCATATAGACAGGAAGTTGGCTTACCACCACCGAAACCGAGATGGGTCATTGCGTGTGGTGGTGTGGTTTCTTCGTCGCTCATCACCTTATAAGGTAATGTGGAACTTTTTTGTCTCGATCGAGATTGCGGCCGTACCCGAAAGGGGGGTATTATTGCGCACTTGTTTGCTTTTTTCAATCAACAACACAACAGCACCGGTACGACGGTGGCTTCCACGCTCAGTTCAACGCCCACTAGGATTGAGTGGAGTTTAGCTTGCAGTGCGAGTTTCAAGAGCATGCGGCCTTCACGTTTCCTCCTGTATGCGGTTTGTATAACTAACGCTCTTGCGCACAGATGAAGCACGATTTGATCTTAATTCGATCGGACATTACACCAGAGGTTCTTCCCCCCCGGGAGGTACACTTTATGGACGGAAGACAATCAAACACGTTCCTGCTGCGAAGAAGACGATGACGACAATAGCCCGGTACCATCCCACGCAATTCCAACACCCGTTTTTCCCTACCGTATATTTTTTGGTCTGTGACTCACCGAGCAGCTGTGGTAGCAGATACTGTGGCCCAGGGCCACGGTGCTCCGCCGCGATCGGTCCACGCCGCTTCGTCGGTGTCCAGGGGCGCTGCTCGAACCCACCCATCACGCGATAGGAGGAATCACGATATCGCTTCTTGATGGTGGTGCTCTTGTGCCGGTAGGTGGTGCTGCTGGTCGCTGTCGATGACAGATGTTTCGTTTTCGTACTGGCTAGCACAACCTGTGGAAGCATAGACAAAAAAGCGCGTTAGAATTTATTCTAACAGAAGGACGGCTGGCATGTTGACTGGCTATTACCATCTTGCTTGAAACACACGGCACGAATAAAGTCAAATTTTCACACACAAAAACAAAACTACAGGAATTTCACCCTTTCAATACCAAAACATAAACTGCAACGAATTCAAGTGGTGTAATTTCATCAAACCTGAAAACGAAATTTTAAGGAGCGTAAAATGTAATTATCTTCTGCTAGAACAGCGTCCCATTCCCGCGGATGACAAAAGGCATGCAGGAGAGTTGTGAAGCACACATGGCTTGCTGCGTTTGTTAGACAAGTTTAGTAAAGAATTTTAAAAGGAGCTTTCAAGGTTTGCTCTTGTATTGCTAATGCTTCATTGCATTTTTTTTCCTGCCCCTCAAGATGATGTTAATAATGGAGAGCAAGTAATCGTGCACACACGCGGTGCAATCAGGCCGACACAAATCATGAGCCCGGGTTAAATGGATGAAGTTATAATTATGGGAAACACACGACGGGAAACGAGCAAGGTTTATTGCTTCCTTTACACGGAAGAAAGTCCGCGGAGCTGCAAACTGCATGCTTAAAGCAAACAAGAGGGGGGGAAAACTTTTTCTTCACCCGCTCCCAGCTCTACGGCCGTTCACGACATCTTGATGTTTCAAGGATAGTTTAGCCTGCTAGAAAAGAAAGCTCCGTCATGCAAACCGTAAACAAGTGCAATGATTAGTGTGTATACTTGTGTATGCACACGAAATGCAGTGCACGAAATGCAGCTATTTGTAGAACGGCAAGAACAGAGAGTGTAAGAATTCGTGGCGTCAGATATTCTCGGTTCGTGTTTAAAAATTGCTGCACAAGCAAAACTCTTTTTTTTTTTCATTAGTCCTTTTGGTGCTCCAAACTGCTCCATATTAATTGCATCTCATTCGTTATCTTAAAGTAGCAGCAAATTCTTTGCATTCCAGCCGCCCATCGCTTGCGTCTTCTGTGATTTTTCACATGTTTGTAATTAGCAAGAGTATACACCCATACACTGCATCGCGCATCGAGTATGAATGCGCTCGTTTGTGGAAAAAAGGGCTGACCATCGATAAATAGGTCGCATCGGCGTCTCGCCGTTAAAGATGCCCTTTCTCGTGGCGTCACGTCCATTGCGTATTCTGACACGTTTTTGTTGTCTGTGTACCACGTTTCTTACGAACTGATCAGATCGGGCGTGTGTGTGCATGCGTACTCGCAATCAATCTTGCACGAGCTTCTTCTGAGACTACCTCCCAAACGGGTACCTTGGCTTTGGCTTTGGTGAATAAATTATTGCAGCCTAACATTCAGAGGACGACAGTTCATGTTCATGTCGAACGTTGGCTGCGGCTGCTGCTGCTTGCTTGGGATATTGATTATGTCACCTCGCGTGTATTCGAGTGTCTTGTCCAGCGCTCAGGAGGTCTTGTCCACCGATCGGAGAAGCCGAATGAACCAAAACACTCGGGCACCGTGGATGAACAGACACAGGTCTTCACGCAGAGATCGCGCCTTACGTGCAGCGTGCCCGGCGTTTGTCCGTTTGCCCTTCTGCTGGTTCCATAAATGGTCAGCCTACAGCCGGTCGGTTCGCCATCCCTCCCAATCACTTGCAATCACGTCCGCACCTTTTCGCGTTCCATGTCGGCAGTGTGTGCGTTTGTGTGTTTTATGTGGCGCTGCTCTTTTGATCTCTTTTCGAGGTTATTCTTGGTAACTATTCCTATTTATTCGATATTCTTTCCTTGTACGGGTACGCACCCCCAGGCTCCCAGGTTGCGAATAATGGATATCTGAAGCTGGCCAAAAATAGGCAGTTATACTTGTTTGGTGTGGGTTTTTAAACTTTACTGATGGTGATGATGGTGTTTTTGTTTAAATGTAAAATCGAAAAGGTTGTTAAGACACAAAGATCATCCCAAAAACAGTTAAAGGTTAGCAAGCAACCGAGCAGTGTGGCGTGATAAATGGAGAAACAAACATGGTAAATATAATAACAATGTAGAAAAAATATTAGAGACATGAAAAATAGATAGTTAGACAAATAGTAGTAGAAAAAATACAATTGAAACTAACTCCAAATTTCTTGTAAAACAGTAAACAAAATCCTTTAACCGGTAATTCTCACGCTCATTGCTTGCATAACACCCAATCCATCCAATTGCATCGATCGCAAGAAGGCAATCATCGCTTAAAAGGAAATTCTTCGTAACCGACGATGAACGTGCCTCGTGGTTGTGTTGATTTTTTGATTGAACAACACACCCCAAAAGACGATGGCACGATGGCAACGACAACTTCTTCTTTTCCCTGGGGAACGATGCTGGCCGGGTTGGCCAAAACAGGGCCCGAAGCAATTACGGGGCGTGAAACAGGTTGGCATTCTACGCTGCACCGTTCCATTGCTCTCACCGGGAGCGATCTTGTGTTGCAATCAGTCCGTAAAACTGACTCAATTTTTCAGCCCCAAATGCCCTCAGGAAATACAAGTCTTTCAGCCGCTGCTTATCAACAAAGTTGGAGATTTCTGCTTTGAGTAAAATTCCTTTCCCGAATGGTTTAGTTATCTTGCAAGGCAATGCATTTTAATGTCCCGAATGAGCCATTTGGAACGCAATCCATCGACATCTCTTTTATTGGGTAATTAACAGGACACATAAGTGGTGTCTTCTACACCGTAAAAGGAGAAAAGCAATCGGTGACAAGTTGAGAGCTCTTTATAAAAAAACAACCACTTTTTAGCGCTGATTATGTTTCATTTTCCTCGTGCCAAGGTGGCCTATTTCTGGAGGGGAGTTCGCTCGAAGCAGCACTCTTTATATATATGAGAAGTTTCGCCCCACGAAGGCCATCATGTTTGATGGTGGAGCAGCATTCGGATTCGGTGCCATTTTCTGGCGCAGTGGAACAAACGGCACCGTGCCCTTACATACTCACATAAGCCGTGTACTTCAGCAAGCTCCAGGTGTTTATTTATGTAAATGAAAACGCTGAATCAAGTTGAAAGACGGAAAAGCGAGAACAAAAGGGAGCTTTAAACTGGAAAGTCCTTCGTTGCAGGTCCTTTAGTAAAGGAATGCAAAACAAACAAACGCGGCAAAACAGGTTCAATGTCGGGCGTGAAAACAATGCAACCGCCTGTCAAGGTTGGCGCTGCAGAACAGGAAGTGGATAATTTATGCTGGGTCAGGGCGCGTGACAAAATATTGCTACCGTTGCTGGCAAGGATGGCAGAAGGACATCGCTTGCTTTCCCCTTTGCGGTATATTGTAAGGGAGTGGCTCATAAATCGGCAGTGATATACTACGGGCAGCAACATCGAAACGGTACACAAGTAATTGATCTTTGACGTGTTGAGAAAAAAAGAAAGCTTGTCCCCTGTGCGTGACAAGCTCTAAGATGTGTGAGGCATCAAACTGAAAACGACTCTTGTTCTCGTCGGCAATCTACGTTCTTGAATCAATTAAATCACAGTTCCCGTCTTTATACATATCGCACCACTACAAGAACGCAGGTCGCTCAGTGCTCGACAGATGTTTAACCACCTTCGAGCTCGAGGCGGCGTGTTTTTACTTCCCTTTCAGCGATTATTTGCTTACACATTGGACGAATCCATTAAATCCCACGCAATCGGCCCCTTCCATGCGAGCGCGCACACCGTACACAAATAGTCTGCTAATTACAGTGGTTTCCTTCCTTCGAGCATTTCACAACGTTGCAACCACAACCAACCTCCCACAACATGCGAAGGTTTCGAAACCACCAATTTAATTCTTTTACTTTTTTTTGTTTGCAGATTAGTCAATCGAAATTAGTCTCCTGGCGGGTTGGTTGGTGGCTCGTGCAACGATCAAGAACTTCCGCAATGCAGGGAAGCCGCTGGCAAACGGAATCCTTCACCCTCGTGTGGGCACAGCAGCTGGTGTTGTGGGTGGTCAGTTAGCATAAGCATGGCGTTGGTTTTGACAGCGACGACGACGACGGCGACGTTGACGCCCACCCCTGTCCTCCTCCCAAACCCCTCTCCCAGGGGAACAAACGGCTGACATTGATCTTGACGGGCACTGTGCACAATTGCGTGACGGTCGTGCATGTTTGCCATTTTTTTTTTGCATTTGACTTTATTTCCATCCGGGCGCGATTGGACGAATTTGCTTGATTGCATATTGATCGCCATTGCAGTGGTTACGTATGACAGGGTGAATAACGTGAACACTTTCTTAGTTAAAAACAGATTATGTTAATTGTGGTTATTTAACTCAACAAAATATGAGTAAAAAAAATTGTCTCAAAAGGGCGTTTTACATATGTTCAGCTAAAAAATAACACCCATTCAACTATCACTCCCACCCTTCATCAATGCCCCGTATTTGACTTCGTGAGAATGTTCTGACCTCTTTAATGGAAAGCTTCGGAGGAGCTTTCGTAGAGTCGTTACTTAGTTGCTGCACTAAAAACACGCACACTTTATTGCCCACAAGCTCGCCCACACGGACGACATCATTAAATGATACATGATACCATTGCAAAAAGTTAACCCTTTCGATAATACATGTTCACCGTCATTGGAAGCACTTGTCATGATGACGCAAAAAAAAACAGTCGCATTTTAAACGTGTCACCCTTTAATGCAATCATTTATTCATATCATGCGCGTGGAAGAAATGTGTTTTTTTTAGCATCTCACTGTATATGAAACAATTTTAAAATATCAACATGGAATGACTCCTTAATAGATCAATCCATTACACCAAAAACAGCTAATCAGATCAAAACAAAAAACAACTTTTCTTAGAGTTCGTTGCTTTTACCCCCGTTGCAGTCATGCTATCTAAATCTCCTGTGCGACAGCAGCGATTTACATATTCCACACTGTGTCTCCTCGCAGCTAGAAGGGTTAATTGGAAACTGGATCTTGTTATGCGTTAGCGGAACGGGTTTCCCCTCTCTCCGCCATCCCTACGCATGAAAGAAGAGGGAGAATAGGTGTCCAATTCTAGAGCAAAACCCACTCAACGATTTTAGCGTTCTAACCCTATGCGTATTGAAGTGGAATTGAATGTTGAATCACCATATCGAGTCTCGTTAGTAGTGCGGTCGATTAAAAGCGATAAATAGTCTTTAAATTCAATACGCGTTGTTTGTGCAAAGGTATAATCGCACGGTTTTACCAACTAAAAGTTTGTCGAAAGACGGCCCAGTTCTGTGAGGGATTCTCACATAACCCGCAGGAAGGGAAGGGCTTTTATTTTACAGGGCAAACAAACAAGCGTCATACTTTTTCCAACCCCGAGCTTATCGGCAAATGTTGCGTAGGTTTACCGTGTATCTCTGACCTAGTTTCCTAGCCCATTCGGTTGGCAAAGTGCAAAGACTAGAGACCGGAAATCGGGAATCCGCAAACCGAAGGTCGATTTGTGGAGCAGTCGGTGTGGAACACCAGGACAGGATGCCAGGGAAACGATAGTAAACAAATAGAGGGGGCAAACGAAGCCATCTTTCCTTTATATCGCAACGAGCGCAAAAAAAAGGGTCGAACCGAGAATTGTCTGCTACGCATTTCCATATAGACGGTCAAAAGCAAAAGGCAGAGATATCGCAAGGGGCGATAGTGTAATATACCGATTGGAAGCAGCAACACATTTGCATCTGCTTTGAGGAGAATTCCCAACAATACAACAGGAAACCGGTCGCAATAAACCACCAAATAGGGGATGAATATTTGCTAATTTTTGTTTTGCCGAAAAAAGCTTGCCAAGGGTTTTTTGGCATTTTCGGACATGCTTTTGTATGTGTGTATGTATTTCTAATTAAGAAAACCAGTTCGAGGAGTGGTCGAACAACTTCATTTACAAGCATAACACGGCATTAAAATGTTTATCATATCAACTGATATTTATTTATTGATGATATTCCTCCGTCTTAGACTATGGTTATCTTGGGCTCCTCGGAAGAAATCAGAAGAGTCAGAGAAAAGCTTATTTTCTGATCATAATCTTCCTTCCATTTCGACAAGGTTGGCAGTGTCACGGTATAACCGTTTCTTGGAATAAATTGGATTAAGTAACATTTTATGACACAGCTACTAATGCTTTTGCAAGGAATATTGCCCCAGTGGCTTGTCGTTCTCAGTAAAAGGTTTACAGTCTTACTCCCCTAAGAGCCGTGTTTATAACACGCCAACGGAACGGAACTGTGAACGCGTGTTGAGACACGGTTTAGATCGGTATCATTTTGCATGAGAAATGAGAAAGACGGCATTTTGCATCGGAACGCTTTCACAAGGAAGTTAATAAAGTGGCCACGGAAGGAAATTATTCTTTAAAAATCCAATTAATTATTAAGTTTTCAAAACAGGGTTCATAAATCGAAAAATAAACAAAAACCACACAATTAAAATCGAAACCAACCTCAGACGGACCGAATGGAACACCATCCCCAATAAACAGGGGACGCTACTACAAAACAAAACAACAAACTCCCACTACCCGACGAAGGTCCGAGAAAGTTCGCGTATTATAGTAGACTATGAGTAGTTGTTTTTATTATT